>QEPC01000069.1:820817-860735 GCA_003113815.1 Sphenodon punctatus
TTTTTTTCAAAGCACACAGGCACACACCACAGTCCAACCCACAGTCCAACAACACACACCAACCCACCCAAACAAACAGCACAGCCAAAACCAACAGCCAAAACACACTACACAAGCAGCCACCGAAACAAACACACACCCTCTCGCCTCACTCACGCACACGCACACGAATTTCCGGCGCAACACCGATTTTACGGCTTCCCGCGATCTCGCGATATTTCTGGCCGAACGGCCGAACGGCCGAACGCGAACGCGCGAACCACCCGAACATCGAACGACCGAACACGAACGCACAACCCGATCGCGAACGAACCGAACGCCCGACCACGAACGCACGACCTGCCTGAACAACCGAACACGAACGGCCGAACACGAACGCCACCGAAGCGAACGGGCGAACACGAACGCGAGGTACGACCGAACGACCGAACACGAACACACGAACCGAACGCGGCCGAACCGAACCGCCGAACACGAACACACGAACCGACCGCGGCCAAACCGAACGGCCGAACACGAACCGCGATCTGTTCGCCCATGCCTACTAATTGCTTTGTTTTCACTCATCTACATAGATTATACTGACTAATGATAAATTAGACCCATCTAGTTTATAAATATAGACGCAAGGTAATTTATATCAGCTAATTTTTCCAAGGTGATTTATCATATTAATGGCGTATATGACCATCTAATCCCAGTCAAAAAACCAACCCTATGTCATGTCTTTGCTCGGTCATCATCCCTTCAGATTTTCAAAGGGAAATACAGAGTCCTTGTGGCAACATAGCAACTGCCAGGCCTTATCAGACCAGGGGTCCATCATGTCCACTATCTATGCCTGACAATGGTCTTTGCTACACTGATCTATCTGCTGATCTATGTGACTTTCTAGGCTTGTTTCCTATGGCTTTATGTAATCACCATGTATGTGTGTGTGTTCCCCCTTAATAACATTTGATCTCACAGGTCAATTACAACTAAATCAGAGAGAGATCCAGAAGCCCCCGAAAGTAAGGAGAGTGAACAGGAGACATGACCCTATTAATAACAATAAACAAACAAATAAATAAATAAATAAATAAATAACCCCTTTGACTCAAAGAACATTCTCCCTCCCCCTTAGAAAACCACGCTTCACTAGTTCAAGACATCAAGTGCAGGTCCGGCTTCAGCACTAAGTAAGGCAGGTGACAGCCTGGGGCAAGGAATGTCAGAGAAGGCAAACTGCCACCCCTTTTATATCCATTGCCCTTGGAATTGCACAGTGGAGTGGACATCCCTCTCCCCCGCTCAGTGGCAGTGCCTGCAGGTGGGAAAATGAATTGTGAAACTGACTAGACTCCAAAGCAGTTCTAGCCAGTTTCTATTCAATTTCCACCCCACCCCCCATCCACATGAGAGTGGGAACTTTTACTATAAATTCAGTAATAAAACTGACCAGAGCTCTCTTGGCTTCTAGTCAGTTTCTAGCCAATTTCACTATTAAATTTCCCACCCATGGCAGTGGCACTGAATCAGTGCTGGCAGGTGGGGTGAGGGTGTTCCGCTAAGCAACCCCTCTAGAGTGGTTGAAGTGGGTTGATGTGATGTGGGAATTCTCTCCCAGCCCGCAGTGCAAAAAGGCAGCCTTTAGAGCTTGCATTGTGGGCTGGGGCAGAGCTCCTGGTTCCCTAAATGCCTAAAGATACCCCTGAGTTCAAGGCTATGGAGCGACTTATTTTTTAGCTCTGTTATTAACGCCTCCACTGATTGCAAACTAATGGATGGTAATAATAACCCCCTTGCAAAACTTCAGAAATGAGATGTGAATTTTGAATTTGTACTTGTGGTTTTGTAAAATTTGCTGACTATTCAATGTCCGTTGAATATTCTTTTCAGCTCTGCTTCTCACCCATCCTCAACCCCCTGATGATGAAGCACGTTATATGAATCATTCTTCTTCTGTGTGCCATGAACTGAGCTTACCTTTTGGCAATGAATCATTGCAGTAACAGTTTTCTTGTCATGATGCTACACACCCCTGCATCCATACCTATTTCACCCACTTGCTAAACAGCAACTCAAGGAGTTCTGATTCCCTTAACATATGCACTTTACAGGCACAGTTTATTATGATGAGCAGAGAGGGGCAAACTGAGGAGCAGCAGGTAATGCCTGATGGTGATGGACTTTGTGAAAAGTGTCTTGCAGGGCCTGCTGAGCAATAAACAAAGTTTTTGTTTAGAGGATGAATGATAAAGAATAGCTAACAGTTGATTCTGGAACTCATTCTGTAGAACTTTAAAAAGGAGAGTAGAACTTTAAAAAGGAGATCGAAAGATAAAGAATTCATTTCTGGCTTAGGTAACTGAATTAGGGGTAAAACGAGCAGCTAAATTGCTGATCTCAAGAAATTTCACCATCTCGGCAACCAGCATCAATTTCCCAATCAATTCCCAATACCAATGCAATTTCTCAGTTCTCACAATACGACAAGATACCATCCTGAGTTACCAACTTTCCACTTACCATATACCACCTGCCATTAATTTACCACTTACTGCATTCCTGAGGGTATCGTTTTACTTCTAGGTTTGTTGTTTCTGCATTTCTGAGCCAATAGCTCATCCCTTAACCTCCCCTCAGTGCCCTGTAACCTCCATTCCAGTGCCACCAATCAGATTTTGTTTCCATGTTGTTCACTGTATATGCACAAACCAACTTCCCTTTTCCAAAATGGCAGCAACACTGCTGTTGCCATTTTGGGGAAAGGATACGTATGTGTAGAATGGCCTGGTGACCATTTAGTGCATGCACAGTGATTTATTTTTTATTTATTTTTTTCATTCTCATCAAGAATTAAGCCAAAACACTACTGGTTCTTGGTTCATTTCATGGTTCCTGGAATGAACCAAGAACCAACATGCTCAACGCGACTGGGTGGGGTGGGGGGGGGTGGGGGAGAAAGCGAGAGAACGAACTTCCAACCCTAGTTAGTCCAACTTTAGATACTCCCTGAGTTTTCGTCCTTCTTAGGAGCTAGTTCTGCTTTGGCTTCCTCTGTATTTTACTCCAGTGTGCAAGGAAGAACATTTCAAACATCATGGTTAATCACACCCATCCCTGTCCTTTGAAGTCAGAGGTTTTGTCCCCTGATCAACTTGTTTAAAAGTTATTCATGAACCTTACTTTACTGCTGTCATCTGGATCTTCACCAGTTTCTCTGCATCCTTAAAATACGGTCCCTCAGACACAACCCAGTACCTAACCACTGCTGTATAGTGTGGGACAATGACTTCCCTGGTCTGTTATGTCTATCACAGCGGTTTAGAAAATGGTATATTCAACTCCTGGAAAAATTCCATATTTGTTTCTGTTCCAAATTAGAACAAAAAGTCACTACATTGGAAAAAAAAAATCATGGGATAAAAATTTCCAAACAGCTTTCAATCAGAAATGTCTAAACAAAAAAGAAATTGACATTTTCAATCAAACCAATTTAACTTGATGTGTCAAAACAGTATTTTTGGTTTCCATATTCCCCCTATTGGAAAGCTTTAAAAAACCTGACCCTTTTCTGTGGAAAATGTTGATTTTGATGCAACCCAACCATATTTTTCAAAAAGAAAAGTTTTCATGTGAAAAAATGCCAGCTAGCTCTGGTTACTAGAAATGTACCAAACTAATATCCTCAATGAAAAATCCACCCAAACCTTTGAAATCTGAACCCATATCTGGATCCAAACTGTGCAAATGACCTATAGCAAGCCAACCCAAATGCCCCATCATGAAGCCCTGTGGACAAAATCCAGACCTGCATTTTGTGGGTTGGACACTTCTATAATTGTTGTAAGCATCTCTTCTTTGACAGGGACACCCGCTGAAATGAAAGAGATACACTCCTCATTGTCTAGTCAAAAGTATTGTGTTTAATCTTCCCACCCTTTGTTTCTTTCCTTAGCCGAGAGAGACAGATCAATTTTCATGAAGGGAATAACAACCTACAATCTGGGTTGTTATTAATCCCCTGACACCTGCAAAGGTGCAGATATTGAAATTTGCATCTTCAGATCTCAAAGGCTCCACACTCAGTTCTGAACTATTTTTTCTCCCTTGTTGGTCCTAGATGACCCTCAAAGTTACTTGTGATTCTTTGCTGGTCTATTGTGAAAATAATAGATTATAGGACTTTGATCTTGGAGACCTAGAACCCAATCCAGCTCCCTTTGAAGTCAATGGCTAAACTCCCATTGATTTGTATGGAGCTGGATTGCGCTCCTATTTTCAAATCCTGGGTTGCCAATGGACTGAGTGGGTAAGAACATAAGAACGTAAAAAGTGCCATACTGGGTCAGACCAATAGTCCATTGAACCCAGCATCCTGTTTTCAACAGTGGACAATCTTGGTCACTTCAGAGAAATATCCAATAGGTCATAAAGGGACAATCCACTCCCTGTTGTTCACTCCCAGCTCCTGGCAGTCAGAAGTTACACCCCCCAACCTACTAGTTGAATAGCCATTAGTAGACCTATCCTTCAAGAATTTATCCAATCCTTTTAAAAATCCATCTTGCCTTGACCACCTCCTCTGACAACAAATCCCACAAGTTAATGGTGTGTTGAGTGGAAAAAAAACACTTTATTTTATTTGTTTAAAATATGCTGCCAGTTTCATAATGTGTCCCCTAGTTCTAGTACTATTTGAGAAGGTAAATAACCACTCCCCATTTACAAACCACTCATGACTTTATAAACTGCTATCATATCCCCTCTCAGTCAACTCTTCTCCAAGCTGAAGAGCCCTAACCTGTCAAGCCTCTCCTCATACCAAAACCATTCCATAGCCATTATCATCTTTGTTGCCCTTCTCTGCACCTTTTACAATTTTACTATATCCTTTTTGAGATTGGGTGACCAGAACTGCACACAGTCTTCAAGGTGTGACTGCACTATAGATTTATTTACTTAGTTAGTTCAGTTTTTACCCTGCCCTTCCCAAATGGCTCAGGGCAGCTTACAAAGCCAAATAAAAATATATTTTCTGTTTTATTCTCTATGCACTGGTGTAGCTTTCGGGGTGTGGGGAGGTGCAGTTGCACCCAAGGCTCTGTGGGGCCTGCTGAAGCCCGGAGCAGAATTTTAAAGAGTCTGCCTGGGCTGGCTCCTCTCTCCTGCCTCAGCTTGATGGCCGCTAGGACTCGTCGTTCAGAGTCGGAGCCTCTGGCTCTGAGCTATGAGTCCAGATCGCCTCCAAGTTGAGGCAGGAGAGAGGAGCACAGAACCGGAAGAGCACTGCCCTTGCCTCTGGCCTGGCTTCACAACCAGCCACCCAAGCAATCCCTCCTGTGCCCCTCTTCCCCCTCTTCTGCATTAATGCTTCACTGATAAGCCAAGGGGACACATATTCCTGCCCCCAGCCTCCCTGCCCCCTGGCTAGAAAGCTACAATCGTTCCTCTCTCCCCTTGTACTGGGATTTGTCTTTGGAGGAGCCTGACTGAGCCTCACTGAGGTGGGAGTTAGCAAAAGGAGGCAACACATGGAATCTGGACCATGAGGACTCCGAGCAGTAAGTTCAGCAAGGTCAGAAACAAAGTAAAGGCTCATACTAGCAGCCCCCACCTCCAGTCAGCAAGTTAACATCAGCTCAAGAATTACTAATGATTTTGTATACTGTGGTTTATTTTTGATTATTTATTTTACTTCTGAGTCATCCTTGTGGGAGTGCAGAATTGTGGGCTGAACCTGGACCTTGCCCAGCCTTGCTATGCCTCTGTCTCTATCTCTTTTTGAATAATTCCTAACATTCTGTTTTCTTTTTTGACTTATGCCGCACACTGGGCAAAATCTTTCAGTGTATTGTCCGCAATGGCTCCAAGATCCTTTTCCTGAATGGTAACTCCTAATTTAGAACCCAGCGCTTTGTACATATACTTTGGACTATTTCTCCCTATGTGCATCACTTTACACTTGTCAGCATTAAATTTCATCTGCTATTTAGTTGCCCAGTCTCCTAGTCTTGCAAGATCCTCCTGCAAATCCTCACAGTCTGTTTGGGTTTTAACTACCTTGAATAACTTTGTGTCATCTGTAAATTTGATCACCTCACTCTTTATTTCCTCTTCCAGATCATTAATGACTATATTAAACAACAGTACAGATCCCTGGGGCACTCTACTATTTACTGCTCTCCATTGTGAAAACCATTAATCTTACCCTTTGTTTCCTATCCCTTAACCAGTTACCTATCCACAACAGGACACTGCTCCATATCCCATGACTATTTAGTTTCCTCAGTAGTCTCCCATGAGGGACCATATCAAATGCTTTCTGAAAATCCAGATACCAGCTCACCCTTATCCACATGCTTATTTACACCCGCAAAACATTCCAACAGATTAGGGGTGCACAACTTCCCTTTGCTAAATCCATGTAGGCTCTTCCTCATTATGTCATGTTTATCAATATGCCCAAAAATTCTGTTTTCCACAACTGTTTCCATCAGTGTCCCCAGAACCAACATCCGTGTCAGAATGAGGACTGGCACGTAAGCTGGGAGAAGTGAGCCAGAAGAAGGATCAGATGGAGGTGTAATAAGGCCAGAGCACAGGTCAAGCCAGGTGATCAGTTAGCATGGGTGTCAGCAAAAAGGATCAGGCTGAGGCATAGTCTGAGCAGAGCGTAAGCGAAGCTGGGTGATTAGTTAGTGTGGTACAAGAGATCCAGACATGGGCAGCAGCAGAGAGAAACAAGAAAGGAGGCAGAGGCTAGGCATGGAACAGACAGGGTTTCATCATGCCAGGAGGCACAGGAAGGCTATGCCAGGAAAGGACATATGGTAAGACACTGGTAGCCTGCTGTTTTCTCCTTATATAGAGGAAGAAGAGGAAGTGCTGGGTGCTTCTTGTCCCACCCTGTGACTCTCTAAGCCAGCTTTGACTGGCTGAGAGCAGTCTGTGAGGCAATGGGGCCAGTGTTCCCTGTGGCCTGGTGCTGGAGTGGTTGGAGGACGTTTCCTCCAAGGAGATGTGTGCTACTTGCAGCCTAGGGTTGTCATGGCTGGAGAACGCCTTCTCCAAGGAAGCAGATGCTACCCGCAGCCCAGTGCTGACCCAGCACTGGCTGCTGCTGGTGACAGTCAGGCTTACCTGTCTGTAATATCCAGGATTTCCTCTAGAGTCCTTTTAAAATAGTGGTGTTACACTTGCTACCCCTCCAATCATCAGGTGTGGTGGCAGATTTTAGCTATAGGCTACAAATTAGAAATTACCAATAGTAACTCTGCAATTTCATTAGGGTGAATACCATCGGTCCTGGTAACTTGTTACTATTTAGTTTGTTAATTTGTTCTAGAACCTCTTCCAGTCATGTTGATCTATGACAGCTCTGCCAATTCATCACCTACATACAAAGAATAACTCGGGTGTGGGTCTCTTCCCGACATCATCTGCAGTGAAGACCGAAACATATTAAGAATTCATTCAGCTTCTCTGGAATGGCATTATCCTCCCTGATCTCCCCTTCCACATTTTGATCATCTAATGGTCTAACTGACTTTCTAGTAGTCTTCTTGCTTCTAATGCAATTGGATAAGTTTTTATTATTACTTTTTGCATTTTTAGTAAGTCACTCTTCAAATTCCCTCTTGGCCTTCATTATTAATGGCAAACTTCTAATTTGCCAGTGCTTATCCTCTTTCCTATTTTTCTCATTAGGACGAGCTTTCCATTTTTAAAGGACAGCTTTTGGCTGTAATCTCCTCCTTCACTTCACCATTTAGCCATGCTTGCAGATGTTTGGTCCTCTTGCTACCATTTCTTACTTGTGGAATACATTTATTCTGGGTCTTCAAGATGGTATTTTTAAATAGTCTCCATGCCTCTTGCAGACATTCAATTCTCACAACTGCTCCTTTTCAGATTCCTTCTAACTAGTTTCCTCATTTTTGCACACTTCCCCTTTTAAAAGTTAAATGTTGCTTTGGTGATTTTATTTGGCATTCCCCCTCCTATAAGCATGTGTTTTTTGGGTATTAACTGCCATATTGTTCTCTTTACAAAACACTTCCAAATAGCTTAAGCACCCTTGGAGCCCTGCAGTAGTTTGTGAGAGAAAAACGATGTCGTCTGCATACAGAAGGAGTGATACAGGATAGTCTCCTATTTTTGGAGGGGTTAAATTAATCTTTGTAAAAATTGATCGCAAGATCATTTAGAAAAAGATTTAAAAGTATTGGCGCAACTATGCACCCTTGACGTACTCCCGACAGGACAGGAAAGGAATCTGATAAATGGCCAAGATAAAACACAAATTATGGCATTTAGCAAGGCGATTGGTAGGAATACATGGGGCTTTGGTTAAAAAAACTTGAATCTGGTATCCTCATACACCTATTTGGGTATGTGTATAATGCAAAATGGCTCTTGGCATAAATACCTTTCCTTATTGTCCATAAAAGCAAGAATAACCACACACCCCCCGTGGTTGCTGTGGAGGGGGGTTTGGAGCCAACCCCCTTCTGCAGGAAGGAGGTGAGGGGGTGAGGGCAGCTGCGCCTAGCACGCAAGGAAGGCGGGGAGCAGTGGGTTGCCACAGGAACCACTGGGGGAGGCGCCCAGAATGCCCGTGAGATGCGGGACTTCCTGGGCACCATTTTAGAATCCCCTGCTCACCGCCTTAGTGTGTTGCGGCAGTGAGTGAGGGAGCAGCGTTCAGCAGCTTAGAGACCTTGGAACTGTGCGGCTGGGCATGGAAATGGCCCAGCTTCAGTGAACTCGATGTCTGGTGGCAGGGGACTTGCCCCCCCCAAAAAAACTCAGGCCAGTTGGTGACTATGTCCGCTAGGAGGGAGGGCTTCGTGGGTTCTGTAGGGTGATGTGATCCACCTGGGGGGCGGTGAGGGGCAGCTTAAACCCAGCGGCAATCAGGCCGAAAATCTGGTTTCTCAGGCAAAAGGGAGATAGGGCTGTTGGGACCGCGACGGCGCAGTGTGGGCCCTCCTGCCCCCCTTTTCCCCCAGCTTTCTCAGCAGCATGGCTGTGGTCTCCCTGGCTCACCCAGCTGGGCCTTGGGCCCCTGCTCGGTGGCATTACAGTGCATTTGGGCCACTGCCCCCCCCCAGAAGCAGCTCATGGAGGTGGGGCTTGGAACCCCTGGCCCTCTCACGCCTGCAGGGCATCGGGGGGTTCACCCTTGACCCTGGCAGCATGTCACTGGCCCACTGACCATGGCATTTCTCAGAGTCAGGGCCACTAACCCCCCCCCCCTCTCCCTTGGAAGGGCAATTGTGGGACCCGTTCTTTGCCCCAACTGTGGGGCTTCCTCCCCCTGCCTCATATCCCTTGGCTTCATCAGGGTTGTTTTGGGGGCAAGGGAGGGTGGGCAGGGCTCTGCTCATTGCAGACACAGCCTTCCTGGGGGGTGGGTAGTGCAGCTAAGCACAAGTGACACCTCCCATCCCCCCGCTGCAAAGTAGAGAAGGTGGCGCAGGGTATCGCCCGTTAGGAGGAGTGGGATGGCCCCCAAAGTAAAGAAAGCCCCACACAAGGGCACCACACGGGGCCCCCCACACCAGGGCAACCACGTGCAAGGGCAATACCGGTGCGCCCCGCACCAAGGAAACTCCACAACCCCCTTGCCATGAGCTATGAAATACAGCGAGGGCAACTATACAGGCCAACAGGCACAGTTGGAGCGGTATCAGAGGAGGATCGAGGAGCTGGAGAGCTCCCAAATGAAACCAGAACTGGCTCCCCCTGCCCAGTCAAATGGGGTGAATGAGGGTAGCAGAAGCAGTGATGTGTGGGACTCCCCTGCACTACCGTGGGGTGTTCAGACCCCCAACAGGGGGCATGCGTGCCACCGCATTCTCCCCTCTCATTACAGGGACAATAAACCAGAGCCCAGTCGATGCATGGAGGAATTTATGCCTAGCCAGCAGGCGCAGATAGATGCCCTGAGGGATGGAATGCAGGCCCTGACGAACAGTCTTGAGGCATCCCAGGGGCGCCAACAACGGGGGGTAGGCTCGGGTGACTACCCTGGACCCCCATATGAGCCATACACATTGGAAGGTGAGGTTCACGGGGCTTGGGCTTGGTAATGGGAGCCCGAGGCGGAGAGAACCGGGTCATCCAGGTGGAGCCCAACCATCCCTTCAAGGGGGTCCAGTTGCCAGAGGGGTGGGTTGCAAGGGTGTTCCCCCTCTTATTGTAGGCGGGGGGAGTCCCGCAGGACTGGAAGTCTCTCACCCTATCCCGGCAGACATGGGCTGTGCACACACCATAGGCACAGAGCAGTCATGCAAGTGTGGGGTGCCAAACCAGGATGCACGCATGGGGTGCCCCCATGCTGCGAGCAATGGGAAGAACCACTGCCCCTGGTGGGTGGTTATGCAGACATATCTGCCCCACTAGGCAAGCACTTGCTGCAGGCCACACGGAACAAAATATGGAATGGCGAGTACATTGACATCTTCGTGCTCCTTTTCAGTGACCCCATTCCTGACCCATACAAGAGGGAAGAAAGAAAGGACTGGGAAAAATGCAAAAGGCCAAAAGCCGAGCGCAATTGGGCCAATTGGATGGCAGCCTTTACTATTTACTTGGGAGTGACCCCTGTCTCTTATACACATCTAGATGTGTATAAGAGACAGCCCCCCCCCCTCTCCCTTGGAAGGGCAATTGTGGGACCCGTTCTTTGCCCCAACTGTGGGGCTTCCTCCCCCTGCCTCATATCCCTTGGCTTCATCAGGGTTGTTTTGGGGGCAAGGGAGGGTGGGCAGGGCACTGCTCATTGCAGACACAGCCTTCCTGGGGGGTGGGTAGTGCAGCTAAGCACAAGTGACACCTCCCATCCCCCCGCTGCAAAGTAGAGAAGGTGGCGCAGGGTATCGCCCGTTAGGAGGAGTGGGATGGCCCCCAAAGTAAAGAAAGCCCCACACAAGGGCACCACACGGGGCCCCCCACACCAGGGCAACCACGTGCAAGGGCAATACCGGTGCGCCCCGCACCAAGGAAACTCCACAACCCCCTTGCCATGAGCTATGAAATACAGCGAGGGCAACTATACAGGCCAACAGGCACAGTTGGAGCGGTATCAGAGGAGGATCGAGGAGCTGGAGAGCTCCCAAATGAAACCAGAACTGGCTCCCCCTGCCCAGTCAAATGGGGTGAATGAGGGTAGCAGAAGCAGTGATGTGTGGGACTCCCCTGCACTACCGTGGGGTGTTCAGACCCCCAACAGGGGGCATGCGTGCCACCGCATTCTCCCCTCTCATTACAGGGACAATAAACCAGAGCCCAGTCGATGCATGGAGGAATTTATGCCTAGCCAGCAGGCGCAGATAGATGCCCTGAGGGATGGAATGCAGGCCCTGACGAACAGTCTTGAGGCANTGAACCGGTCCCTGCGGTCATCTGGGGGCACCCTGTTGGAGGTCCCTCAGGTTTCCTGGGGGCCACGCAAGACAGGGCGTTCTCGTTGGCCACACCGTGCCTTTGGAACTCCCTCCCAGTAGGGGCCTGTCTGGCCCCTGACCTCCCAAGGTTCCATAGGAATTGTAAGACCTGGCTATTCTGCCAGGCGTTTGGTGAGGGAGAAGGGTGAGGGTGGTGGTGGTGGGGTAGTATGGGTTTTTTTCTCTTCTTATTTTTATTGTTGTTTTTAGTATTTAATGTGTTTAGCATTTAATGTTAATATTTTTTGTATTTTATGGATGATTTTGTTAGCCGCCCCAGGCTGCCAGTGTCAGGAGGGATGGGGTAAAAATGTTTAAAATAAATAAATAAATAAATAAATGTTTTCTCTCCCCAGCAGATTTAAACACATGTGGACCCAGTTTTCAGGTGCCTACTCCGCCTCAAATTACAGCAAGTTAAAGCAGTATGGGGCATGGAATAAGGGCCAATCCAGCCCTATAGGGATGTGCGAATGTGGTTTGGATGTTCAGAGTTCAGACCGAACTTGGTCTGTTCGGATGTCCGAACTGAACGTCTGAACCGAACTTGAAAACAATCGGACAGTTCGGTCATGTTTGGGTGAGTTCAGATGAGTTTGGTAGTTGGAAAAATGTGACTTTGGATGGGACAAAAACGTGACTGGAAGGGGGAGGCAACTGAGGAGCAAACTTCCTGGCACCAGGGGTGGAGACCAGGGGTTGTTTCAGGGCCAAATGATACTGAAAAAAATCTTCAAATTCGGTATCGATAGTGCTATTTTCGAATGTTCGGCCAAGTTCAGCCAAACTGAGCTCTGTCGAACCAAACAACTGAACCCTAACTCGTGTTTCGAACCGAATGACTGAACATCAGAACGTCCAAACCGCATTCTGTTCGCACAATTCTACGGCACTAAGCAGGGTCTGTTTGGCCACTCTGGCACCACTTTCATGGTGGGAAAGGGCCCCAACTCTGGTACGTCTTGAGAACCTAAGGACAGTCGTTTGCGACTACCCAGACCCTGCAAATGCAGAGTATGTAGTAGAAGGTTTTTGGCATGGTTTCAGAATACCAACACTCGGCCCCCACTACCACTTAGGCTCCAAGAACCTGAAATCAGTGAGAGGGAACGAGCACCTACTTCAAGGTAAAATCAATAAAGAGGTAAAGGAAGGTAGGATACAGGGCTCTTTCTTTACACTTCCCATGCCCAACCTCAGAATTTCACCCTTAGTCATCGTCCCCCAAAAACTCCTGGTGAGTTTCATCTTATTCACCATCTTTCCCAACCAAAGGATGAGTCGGTGAATGACGCCATACCCCGGGAGCTGTGCTCCGTTAAGTACGCATCATTTGACTCGGCTTGCGGACAAGGAGCTCTCCTCCCGAAGTGCGATATTCAGTCGGCATTCCATCTGTTGCCAGTGACATTGAACTTCTGGGAATGGAATTCCAAAGCAACAAGTTCTACTAATATAAAGCAATGCCCATGGGATTGTCGATCTCATGTGCGGCCTTTGAGAATTTCAGATCGGTGCTGGAGTGGGCGGTGGCCGGTGGGCAGGGCGGAGCCAGATCACCCATTATTTGGATGATTTCCTCTTCGTGGGAAGGGCGGACACCCCACAGTGCGAACACCTGCTGCGCACATTCCAGGAGGTGGCCAGGGAGCTCGAGGTTCCCTTGGCTTCTGAAGAAACCGAGGTACCAACATCAAAATTGACTTATTTCAGCATAGAACTTGATACAGAGCATTCACTCTTGCAGTTGCCAACAAGTAAGCTGCAGGCCCTATGGTCTGCAATAGCAGTTGTACGGGTCGCGTTGAAAGTAACAGTTTGGCAGCTTCAGTCACTCACTGGCAGTCTGAATATCACTTACAGGGTCATTGCCCCGGGGAGAGCTTTCATGTCCCACCTGTACATGCTTATAGGAGGCGACCATCCCCCACATCACCACATCAGGGTGACGAAGGAGATACAGGAGGATTTGGCTGCCTGGGATGTATTTTTACAAGACTACAACAGGGTCAGTTTCTGGAGGCAGTGGCTGCAACTAGAAGCCGAGCTGCAGATCAACTCTGACATGGCAGGCGGGCATGGTTTTGGGGTCTACTTTAGGGGAAGATGGTGTACAGTGCCATGGCTGGCAGACTGGGAGGCGGCACGGATTACATGGGTTTTGACCTTTCTGGAATTCTTCCCCATATTAGTGGTGGTCAAATTGTGGGGGAATGAATTCTCCAATCGGAGAGTTGGGTTTTGGTGTGATAACATGGCAGTCATTCATGTTATCAACAAGCTGTCATCTAAATCAGTGAGGGTGATGAGGTTGGTCTGGGTCTTTGTGCTACGGTGCTTAAGAATGAACATAATGTTTACAGCCAAGAATGTACCCGGTATTAACAATGGCGCCGATGCGCTTTCTCGATTCCAGACAGAACAATTTCACCTGCTTGCCCCAGAAGCCAGGGAGGAGCCAGACCCGTTTCCAAGTGACATATGGAACCTTGGATATTAGACCTCTTTCAGACAGTCCAAGGTTCCCTTGCTCCCAGAACCAGGAGGGCATACGAAATGACATTCTCCAAATTTCAGGATTTCAGGTTCCAGAATAGTTGGCCCCTGGGTTTCCCCATACCCAAAAGTCAAATGCTGCAGTTCGCCTTATCCCTGCATAACAAGGGCTTGGCACCAGGCATCATCACTGGGAAAATAGTGGCCATATCTTTTGCTAGCTGGGCCATGAGTTACCCTTCCCCGGACAATGGGTTTTTTATGAGCTGGATGTGGGAAAGCTGGTCCAGAGAGACCCCGCTGGTGCGGGACAGCCGAGCCCCCATTACGCCCCAGCTGTTGACTCGCATAATCGGCATACTACCTAGGGTAGGTTCAGCGGGCCGGGAAAGCCAGCTCTTCACCATGGCATTTGGGGTCTCCCTTTTGGGGGCATTCTGGATAGGCAAACTGGTACAGAACTCAAGAATGGATGCGTCAGCCAGGGCCCTACAGATCCAGGACGTGGGGTGGGAGGGCAGAGCTCTTACTCTCCACTTACTATGGTCAAAGACCAACCAGAGAGGAAGAGGGCAGTCTATAAAACGTTATCCCACCACCCTTGTCACTATATGTCCAGTCCGGGTGATGAGGGTGTATTTAAGTCAGCGCCTCCCGGGTCCGGACCCTTATTTAGGCATGACGATGGGAGCCCTCTTACTCGTTACCAGTTTGGGGCTGTGCTCAGCATGTGTGTGAGGGAGCTGGGCCTCGATCCCCTATGGTACAGTTCACATTCAGGTTTGGGACCAGCCAGCACATACAGCAAATGGAAGATGGTGATCCCGGGCCTACAGAGCATATGTGAGGGATAACCAAATGCGGTGAGTAGGACACCGCACTGGAATGATGGGGGTGTGGCATGGGCATAGGTGTCACAACTGTGTAACCCTGTCTTCTTTTGAAGACGTGCCAGCCCCGCAAACCAGGAAGGTAGTGTGAATCATCGGCCACAGCATAATTCACTGGGAAGCCAAGATGGCTGCACACAGTGGGTGGGGCACCCAGCTGGGCCTCAGTGATCGGGCCGAAATGAGCTGGTTGAATAAGTGCGGCATGCTCTGGGAGAGCGCTGTCCGAGACACGGAATAAACATCCACCCCCAGGAATTTTAGTTGTACACTCGGGAGAAAACAACCTGCCCAGGGCAATGGGGCTCTGGCGCGCAGAAAGGACGAAGTCTGATCTCAAGTTGGTGCAAGAGCGTTTCCCGTAAAGTGCAGTGGTATGGTCTGACATGCTGCAGCGTAGGGTGTGGGCCAAGGTCGACCACCCCGGGAGGGTAGACAGAGCGAGGAAGAGGTCACGACGGTATTCAGTTCAATAAGGACGAGTTATACCAGGCCGACGGTGTCCACCTTTCTGACATGGGGTGTCAGTTGTTTCTTGGGGCCCTGAAAACTAAGCTAACCAAAATGATTGGTAAGCGGGAGGAAATGGCGGCGAACCAGCCAAGCAATGCTGATGGTTCTAGTGGCGGGGGAATAAGCTAGGGGAGTTACGAAGGGTACACAGTGCAGAGGTATAGGCGGAGCAGAAACATCCCCTTAAGAGATGGGTAATGCCATGCATAGCTGCACAGTGAGGCCTACCATATGTCCATCCTAGGGGCGAGAGGCGAACGGCCAGACCCACTGGCAGACACTGTGCCAAGCAGGGGGGTAATGGTGCCCTCATCCTTGTTTCACCCCTTCAACAGATGCTAGGTGCGAGCAACCCACCCGGCATTGGGAGACCCGGAACCGTGGCAGGGCACAGGTTAACCTTGGGGAGTGAGGGAAGGAAGGTTTCACCCAGGCTTCGCCTGAGGAAGCCCAGGGCATTTGGAAGTGTAACGAACGAGGTTCAACTGGCTAGAATAAGATGGGGACCTCCTGGATGTGGAAACAGCGAAGTGACAGGACCCTAGTTAAAGGGGGGAAGCGGGTAGGAGGCTACTTCTTCCCCCTTTTTATGTAAGCGAATCAATAAAGAGTGCGGCCTTTCTATCCCACACTTGTGTCCTCATCTTCCTTCCTGGGGTGTGCCAACAACTTCTGCTGTGGCTATATTAAGATGTTATTGCTCTTCTAAACAATCAGATGCTACTCAAGCTCTGAGAGTTTTCAAAGCTAATTCTATTGCACATATCTTATTTGCGGCAGAAATTACATATATTTCTTTTAATAAAAAAATCAAAGTCCTTCAGAATTTTTTCATGAGGGGTATTCTTGGGATGCCAAACTCTTTACCAGCAGCCCTGATGAGGCTTGAGTTAGGGCTTTTGCCCTTGCAAGTTATTGCCCAAGAGAGGCCCCTGCTGTTCTGAGACAAAGTGAGATGAATGGATTCAAATAGATTGTCCGCACTATGTTTAAAAGAACAGATAGCGTTTAGTGGAAAACGGGTCTTATAATCGGTGGAAAGGTATCTCTGACCTTTTGAAAATCTTGGGTTTTCCTGAACTGACTAGAGATTCTACTTTGCCCTTGCCTTCTCATTGGAAACAACGATTAAGTGATTTATCTCTGCAAGTAGACCATGCCAATACACAGATGATTAAATCTAGCTCTTTGTATGCCAAATTTGGCCCATTGTTGGACCCTGCTAAATATGTGACTTCTTTAAGACCATTTTATTTACGTAGAGCATATTCCTCAGCTAGGTTTCAAACACTGGACTCTGCTTTGTTAAGAGGCAGATATACTGCCCTTCCCTTGGAGCATCGATTATGCCCCTGTAATCTGAATGTGCTTGAGGATTTAGAACATGGTTTTTTGTTTTTTTTTTATACTGTTGATCATTTTACTCTCAAATAAGGGAGAAATGGCTGGGTCCTTCGATTAATGAGAAAGCTTTTTGGTCCCCTGAGCAGATTCTTCTATTTCTGTTGGATAGTTTAGATTATAATATTATTTTTGCTGGAGCTAATTATGTATATCAAGCAAGTAAAAAAAAGAATGCAATTGTGTGTGTTCTAAAATAGCTACTCCAAGCTTTTGCCTTGTTTTTTTTTTTTTTTTTTTAACTTATCCATTGCATATATATACTATTATTTTGTCGGTTTTTTGTGTTTTGTTTTCAATGTGGGCCATGTCCCACTACATATGTTTTGTCTTGTTTGTATTTGTGTTATTTGGCATATGTGGCATAAATAAATTACTACTACCTATAAGCATGTCAAATATGATTATATTATGATCACTATTGCCAAGTGCTCTACCACCATTACCTGTTGCACCAGATCCTGCATTTCACTTGGACTTGCCCCACCTATCACCATCCTCTTTCCTGCCCCCACCCTGTTGTAGAGTTAGCTTTCTGTTGAATAACACACAGCAGAAGTTTCTTCAAAACAGAACTTTACTAAGAGCTCAGAAGACATGCTTCCATACTGTACAGACTGCATGGGACAAGATGGAGGACAGAGAGGAGACAAGGAGGGGAAAAAACTGTTTCATCCCCTGACCCTCCCCCTACTGGACAAGCCCCATATTAAGCTTGCAGGGCTTTCAATGAGCTTTTACTTGTGACTGTTGCACAAACCAACACACTCAGCCCTCACACAACCTCCCTTCCCCAGACCCAGACCCCACCCAGACCACCCATATCCCCCTCCACCACCCAGACCTCCCTCTCCCACCCAGACCACCCAACAACATCCACCAGATCCCCTGTCCCCACCCAGACCAACCATATCCCCTACTTCCACCCAGTCCCTCAACACCCACCAGACCCCCCTGCCCCCACCTATCCTCCCTGTCCTCCCAGCCACACCTCAGGCCCCAGGGAATACTACTCACCTTTACAGTTGAAGAACACGGCACCGCCACTCCCTGATCACCCCAGCTGCAGCCTCTCAAACACCCCTGAACCTCTGGCTGCCACCACTCTCTCCTCTGCTCTGCCTCTGACCACCCCCAACACCGCTGTGGTGCCTCTCCTGACTCCTCTGCAGCTCTGCTTACTGTGAGTCTGAAGCTGCTCTGACTGCCTCATGCCACCACCAGTGCTGCTACTACTTTCTCTGTCCTGTGCACTGCAGGGCAGCATGTCTGCTTCCAGTGCTTCTCTGGGGGGATCATTTGTGGCAGGGGCATAGCTGCCATACTGTAGGGACAAAAGGAATCATTTGTTCCCCCTCACTATTTGAGCCCCAGGACAAATGTCCCTCCTGTCCCTATGGTAGCTACACTGTAGCTGTAGAGGGAACCAGTGGAGGGAAGAGAGGAGGGGCAGAAGCAAGGGGGGCATGATGAGAGCAGGGAAGGCCATTAAGGAGGAGGTTGCAATAGTCAAGGTGAGAGGTTACTAATGCATATGGACTAGGGTTTTGGCAATGAAAACTGTAAGGAAGGGCCGGGGAAGGGAGGGGGAGAGAGAGAGAGAGAGATTTAGGGAGAAAGCTGAGGAGTTCCGTTTGGGAGATATTAAGTTAGAGTTGGTGGTGAGACAGCCAGGCAGAGATATCAGAAAGATGGTTTGTGATGTGAGATTGAATGGAGGGAGAAGGGGTGAGTGGATTGAAAGAGAGAGCTGAGTGTCATCAACATACAGGTGATATTGGAAGCCATGAGATTCAATGAGTTTTCCCAGGGACAGAGCATACAGCGTAGAGAGAGAAAAGAAGGGGACCAAGGACAGAGCATTGGGGAACACTTAGATACATCATCAGCAATAGTTCTGTAGTGGCAACCAATCTATTATAATGGCACCTGCACACATAGCAAATTAATATACCTGGAATTTTCCCTCAGGCTAGTCCTCTACTTCCTGTCAACTAATTTCTTTGCTGTTAAAAAGTGCATTAATTCAATGCACAT
Organism: Sphenodon punctatus; assembly: GCA_003113815.1. Lineage (NCBI taxonomy): Eukaryota > Metazoa > Chordata > Lepidosauria > Sphenodontia > Sphenodontidae > Sphenodon > Sphenodon punctatus. The sequence goes on from QEPC01000069.1 coordinate 839,593, forward strand.
TGTTCTTTTGTGACCAGAGAATGAATATAGCCCCAACATTACATTTTATTTATTTATTTATTTATTTTAAAAGTTTTACTACCCCATCCCTTCGGCCACAGGCAGCTTGGGGCGGCTCACAATCAATAAAAAGATAAAACAACAATAAAGCTGAAAACAACTAAAAAAAGGAGGATTAACATATCCTCCACCTGTCACCAGGGGGGGGGGGAGGAGAAGGAAGGGGAAATTTCAAAGGGAGGAACAAGGAATGGATGCAGTCAACCACAGGGGATGGGGAAAGGAGGGGACCTCCAAGGGGGAAAGGGGGGGAAGGGAACAGGAGGCAAGGACAAGGGGCAGCTTCCTCTCATGAAGGGGTATCTATCGGAGGTAAAAAGGTCCCTCAGGGTCTTGGGTGGGCATTCCCCCATATTCAGAGGGCAACCCGACTCATCATCGAAGAGAGGGAGCCAATTGCCCCAAGGCCAAGGAACAGCCAAAGGGGTTTTTCAGACACTCGGGGATTTACACGGGGTCCTGGGCACCGTGCAGCTGGGAATGAGGGAAGGGGAAGGTCCTGGGTAGGGGGGAAGAGGGGAAGGGGAATGCCTAAGGAACAAGGGGAGAGTGCGGGAGAGGGCTTGTACTTTACAGGAAGGACTTGCAAGGGATATGCAGGAAGGGATTTTAGGGGGGGGGAACAAGGAGAGGGGTAACCCACGCACCAAGATCATACTTCACGGTCACAAGAGTATGGAGACAGGACAAACACAATAACGGACACTCACCCTACCAAGAGACTCACTCCAGGGAAAAGGGACACACAAGGACCAATCACTCCGTCAGCGCTATTAACAAGGTCAGACAAGAAATCGCTCATACAACACCAGGGGCCAGTCTCTCATGAATGATTACTGGCAGCGGCTCCTGGCCCCACCAGTATATTTTATAACCAGTGACCCTAATGAGGCTGGTGTGTTCAGGGTGGGGCCCCAACCGCCGCTGATCCTGATGCCACGTTCAGTGCTGTTTGTCTGGACGGGGGTCTGGAGCATCCTGAGAGCGTGGGGTAGCTCCGCCCCCCTGCAGCTGCGCTCCCAGTGCTCTCAGCACCTCTGCAGGTCAGACCGTTGCTAGGCAACAGAAAACAAGCTGCCAGTCTCACCAAGGCGGCGTGCGCCCTGACACCACCCCACCCTAACCCACTTCCCCCACCCAGTCACCCATCTTCCACGCCAAACGCCTGGTGGAACAGCCAGGTCTTACAAATTCTTCAGAAGGAGGGGAGATCTGGGGTCAACCAAACCTCCACCGGAAGGGAGTTCACAGCCAAGGTGCAGTCACTGAGAATTCCCTCCTCTCCGTAGTCCCCCGGAAGACTCGGGGGACCTTGAGCAAGGTACCCCTGGATGACCACAGGGGCCGATCCAGAACCCAGGAGCTGAGGCAGTCCTGTAGATAGGTAGGGCCTAGGCCTACATGAATGATAGTGGGGCTCAGTGGTTCAAGAACTCTCTCTTTTGCAGATTTCCTACACAGAACCTCACTTTCTACCCCACCCACTAGGAATGGGACACCGGGGAGAATACCGGATGTATCAGTATTGGGTCTCCCCGGTATCGGATTTACTGGTATTGGCATACCGAATTTTTAACATTTGCCGCTTTACGGTTTTTTTACATTGCGGCCATTTACTTCAATGGCCGTAATGTAAAAAAACAAGTAAAGCGGCCAATGTTAAAAATACGGTATGCCGATACCGGTGATTATCGGATTAATCCAATATACCTGATTATCGGGTGTATCGGATTTATCCGATACCGACATTCCCACCCCTTCCACCCACCCACCCCCCTCCATCCTTTTGTTTTCATTGTTGCAGGACCCAGAGCTATTGTAGAGCTTGGTTTCCATGGCTAGTGTGTGTCACCAACAGTTCTAAGACTGCAGATGTCTCTGAGGGCCTGTAGGATCCCCACATAAGCCAGAGGGTGAAAACAGACATGACGCTAACCACCCTTTAACCATCCTTGGTGGTTATTTATGCATGTTTCAGGGCTGTATTGGTGCCCTATGCAGCCCTGAAACATGCATAAATGACCACCAAGGGTGGTTAAAGGGTGGTTAGCGTCATGTCTGTTTTCACTCAGAGTCACAAAATGTCTGATGTTAGATTGGATTGGGATGTTAAAACTAGACTGGGCAACTTGCTTAAACTCTCTCTAGGAAAGATCATCAATGGTTAACTGTTTTGATTAGTGCCACTGAAATCAATGGATTTAAGCTACTTTACACCAAACTGAGGGTCTATTACGGTCTATTCCACTATAGGAACAATCTTGTAATGACAGTTGAATGATATAAAAGGTTTGCTACACTTCTGGTTTTTGATATTCAATAGGGGCATGCTCATCTTTTGAAACAGTCCTGCACAAGGTCCTGTATGCCCAATTATATGTGCAGAAATGCAGGAGAAAAGAGCATGTTCCATGAGATCTTATCAAAGAAGTCTTCAAATATGGAATCTCTGGGGACAAATTACTTTGATCAAATACCAGAGCATTCCAAGTGATCCTCAGCAAACCTGTTAATTGAAAAATGAACATCTGCCCTCCATGCTCAGTTGCAGAGAGCCAAAGGGAAACTTTACCATTGGAAAATGTCACCTGTTCAGAAAGTAAATGCTTCACCTTGTCTGAAGCCATCAGTCCAGAAAAGTGTGTCGTCTAACAGTGCAAAGAATTCCGTGTGTGCATGTGTGTTTTGTTCTCTGACCCAGAATTACACTCTTACGTAAAATCAAGGATTATAAATAACCTCATGTTAGTTTAGTTTAGTTTAGTTTATTAAGGCACAGCTTTCACCTCACATTAAACACCAGCTCCTAGAAGGCTCATTAAAGGCTGCTGGATTGTCTCTATGCCTGTTCTGACTCATTTAGCCTATCTGGCATCCTTTCCATTAATGAAGATAGCAATTCATTACTTTACACTAGCTGAAGGGCCCAGGGGTTAACTCGGTTTTCTCTTTCAGAATGATTCTTTTACAACCGCATGGCTGCAGTTCCTTCTGCAGCGGTGAGCTCTGCTTCAGACTAAACCAGCCGACAGCCTATATCATCCAGATGATATTCCAAACTAAAATACTTACCCTTTAAATGATGGCTAGACAAGCGTGAAACACCCAGTTTGGGATTCAACTAGCAAGTTTCCACTGGGTTCAAGTGATGCTCCATTCTCTTATTTTATTGTAGAGCATTACATCACTCCCTGCAATGGGGTGTACAATCAGAAACCCAGATACAGACTTCTCTAGGGGTTTTAGAAGAACCTGTCCTTTTTAGGGGCAAGATTCTGAGAGACATCTTGGTCCATTAAACTTTATATATCTAGATTTCAATACCAACCTTCTCCAGAAGAACTCAGGGCAGTTTACAATATATTAAAAATCCCTCCAAATGATTACAAAGTAAAAATTTAAACCCCCACAAATACCCCATAACAATATATAAAAATCTCCAAGAAATCTCTACCTCCCCCTCCCAAATGATTAGTCAGATAAGTGTCACACAAAAGATGCACACATTTTGCGTTATGTTTTTTATACTAATGATAGTAATGAATGATGTAGATACATAGCCAGCCACCAGTGGTTGGGAACTGAATTCTACTTAGCTGTTAAGATAGAGGTGAAGAACCTCTGGTCTGTTGGTCACATCCAGCTTATGGCTGTTTTTAGCTTCTCCTTTTCCATTCCATGTTTGGACCCATGGATTCACTTCCTTCCTACCCATAAAGTGGGCTCCAGCCCAGAGGAAGGGAGTGAGTGGAGATGATGGCATGCACTCAGGGATAGGGGATGGACCCATGGCATAGGTGAATGCTTTGGTTCTGACCCTTCCCCCATCCCCACACCCACTTAACCACAGGTGGGTGTCCTACAGGTTAATAAGTGGCCAACCACCAGAAACATTTCTTATATATTGTAGTCAGCCAGAATGTGTGTTTTTAGATGTACACATGGTTGCCCAGTCCCAGAGCTGCTCCCTGCATCCGCCCACTCCCGCCTGGGTCCACTTCAGACAGACCCAGTGGTTCCTCCGGGCTGCCCACGCAGCACCCCCCCGCCCCCCACACACACACCATAGAGTTGTGGGCAATCGCCAGATGCTCTAGGTTGGCGCCCACAACTCTATGGTTTTGCTCAGGGCAATGGCTTGCTGGAAGCAGAGTTGCAGTGTGGGGCCGCAGAGCAGACAGACAGCTGCTCCGCTTTCAGCCCTGCCCAGGTTTGGCTGGCCTGCTCTGCCAGTGTCAATTTGGGATGTTGGAGCTTGTACTAATTTCAAAGTGCTTCACAGGGTGGGAAAGGTTCCCCACCTCTGACTTATAGACTGGACCAGCATCCTCCTCAGACCTACAGTGAACTATGAGGTCTCTCACTGAAAAGCCAACCTGGACAAGGAATGAATGTATAGCTGCAAATGTAGCAAAAGAGAAACCCACTGAAATCCTCTGTAGTCAGGAGGAAACTCTAGCAATAGCCGACCTGAAAAACACAAGGAAGAAAATAAGAAGAAAAGGAAAGTAAGAGTGAAAAAAATATATTTTTTTAATGTTTTACTATGACACGGGGCTTCAGGGAAAACCAAAGCAGATTGTTTTGTGGAAAAATGATGAAATCCAGATTGAGAAAGCATTCAGATCCTTTAGAGGCTGGCATTTTAAACTGAATTGCCTTCTTGAAGCAGCACATTGCTCCACAATTCAGTAACTCTTAACCATTGTGGAAAAGTGCCATGTGCCAACAGCTATTTTCCACAATTTGGTTCAGAAAATCTGAAAGAAATGCAGAAAATTGATTTGCAGCCCTGGCAGGGATCAGAAGAAACAGTAGCATGAGGCTGCAGGCCAATAATTTATGTTTCAAATATCACTGAGTGCTTTGCCTATAATTTCAAGGGAGAATGATAATAATTAAAAGCACAAACTCACCAGTCATTTCTTACAAGGAAAACGCTGAATGGAGTAAGCGTAGGGATTTCTTTAAGTGCTTAACTTTTCCAGTGGAGTTTCAGAAATTAAATGCGGTAATAATATCTGTCTCATCTAAACCCATCCCAAGACGCTTTCCAGTCTGTATAGAGGAAACACTTCACCCACCAGCAAAAGGCAGGCACCCACTCAGATGATACGTGGCAACTGCTTAACTGCATGCAGAAACAGTACCCAACACTTCAGGGAACAAGAAGCAAAGAAGAATTTCATATTTAATTGGAAACTGCAGAAAGATTTTAAAGAGACAGAATATAATTAGCAAAACTGGAATTTTGTCAGAGCACTGTGGCAAATACCTCAAATTACTGTGAGTGCCTAAAGCTTTGTTTCTAAGTATTCTACCGCCAAAATGCTCAGGTACTGATATGATTCTAGTTTTGATTCAGTATATATTAGAGCTAGTAAATAAAATTCCAAAAATAAGAGAGACAGTGGAGCTAGGGTGCCTGTTCTGTGGGGCAAGGGGTGTTCTGAAATCAGGTCAAGTCAAAGTCCATTCCCAAGCCAAGGAATGGCTCCTACTCTTCTTTCTGATCGTTGTTCCCTACCAGAACAGTACACTTTGGGATATCCTAGCATGCAACATGACTGGCAGGGCTAAAACAGTAGCCACTTGCTACGTGAAGTTGATAGATGTGTGGAAGAGCTTCTAGTTGATTAGTTTCTACCTGGCTAGATGCTAAGCTACCAATGTTTTGTGTGGAAACACCCTAATATTCAAGTATCAATTATATTTCAAGGTGACTTATATTAGTGGCGGGAGGTAGATGCATCTGTTGAGAGGTGAGTGTATAGAATCACAGGGTGTTTTTAAATGAGATGCTACCACACATGGCCACTCATCTAACTGCCCATCTGAAGGTAGTTCAGCCAGATGCGCACTCCTGGGAACTACACAGCACACCCTCCTGGCCACTCATGGTGTATGGCCAAGAAATCCAGAGTGCGCTGTGCAGGGCAAGTCAAAAAGGGGCGTGGCAATGGGTGCTCATGCATCCCCTCCCTATATGAACTGGGGTGGCCACCCACACCAGCAGACACAGCCCCTGTTTATAAGCACTGTGGGTGGGAGACACAGCCTTTGCAAGTCACAGGAACTGGCAAATTATTTTAATTTTATTTATTTATTTATTTATTTATTTAAATGTATATGCTGCCCCCTCCTCCTATACACATCTTGGGGCAGTTAACAACATTTTAAAATACATAACAAAATAAAATACATTAAAAACAACAATAATAATCCCAAAGTTAAATAAATAACCCAGTACCAAAAACCCCTCCCTAGAACAACCCGCCTATCCCATCTGCCTCGGTAAAGGCCCGGCGGAACAGCCAGGTCTTACACTGTCTATGGAAAGAGGGGAGGTCAGTGGCCAGGCAGACCTCCAATAGGAGGGAGTTCCACAGCCGCAGTGCAGCCACCAAAAATGCTCTCCTCATGGTTGACACCTGAGCAACCTCAAGGAGGGCTCCCCCGGCTGACCGAAGAGGTTGATTTAGGATCTGGAGGGTGAGGCAGTCCTGCAGGTAGGTGGGACCAAGGCTGTTTAGGGCTTTTAAGGTCAACACCAACACCTTGCATTGGGCCCAGAAGACTATCGGCAGCCAGTGCAGAGAATGGAGCACTGGAGTAATGTGCTTGCATTGGCCCATCCCCTTCAGAATATGGGCCACACCCGTAGGCCCACCAGTGGAAGATAGGGGTCCCGCATTTGTTCCCCATCCTGGGCCCCGCTTAGGCTAAGGCCAACCCTGCTCCTCCGTATGCCACAGGAACCTGTTTTGTCGGCATTCGGGAGTGGACACCTGGGAGCCACACAATTGATGGCCTCCATCAACACAGAATTCCACATGGTCACGAGGTCACTGAGTGAGCAGTCATCAAGGTCCGAGGTAACATCCCCATGAGCATTTTGGAACTTTTCTGGTTCCATAAGCCTTCAGGGGCAAACCAACATAACTAGTTCTGCACCCTCCCGTGGGCCAACATGCACCAGGATACAGGCATGGAGGAGATAATGATAAATCCATGACAAGAGCACTGTTGACACGTCCCCAACTAATAGATCCCCCGCCTCAAGGCTAGGGCAAAATATCATGTCCAGGGTATGTCCCCCTACATGTGTGGGGCCCACCACTCTCTGAGACCCACCCATGGTTGCTATGGTGGCCATGAACTCACACTCTGCCTCTCCAAGACTGGTGTCGGCATGAATATTGAAGTCCCCAGGATAGAACAGATAGAAGTTCCCCTTAGATAGAACTGGCAAGCAGCCAAAATGCTGTAGGGGCTAGAGTGCAGGCCATATGAGGAAAGCTTGCTTGCCCAGTGCTCATGCCTGGGGCATGTCAATTTCAAAGGCCAGATCAGCACACTTCTCCCTCCCCCATGGTCCATGGCAGGGGAGTTTGAGGTGACTGCCAAGGTCTCTGGGAGCCGCCCTTCCCACACACTCCATGTGAGCAGCTGTGCCACTCAGTTGCCATGGACCCCCTTCCTCCCCAAGCCTTGCTCATTTAAAAATGTCCATAGAACTGTATGGTTGGAAGGGAGCTTAGGAGTCATCTAGTCCTACCCCCTGCTCAAGGCAATAATCCCTCTCCCTGCAGCACCACAGACAGACACTTGTTTTTGAAAACATTCAAAGATGGAGGTTCCACAACCCCCTAGGCATCTTATTCCATTGCTCAATGGTTGTTACAGTTTAGGAAGTTTCCCTGTAATATTTAAATGAAACCAACATTGCCGTAATTTAAACCCATTCCTTCTTCTTCTGTCTTTTGACAGTTTAGATATTTGAAATCTTAATGTCCTCACTTAAGTCTTCCTTTCACTAAGGTAAGTATACCCAATTCTTTCAGCCTTTCCTCATGGCTTATGCTCTAGCCCCTTCAACATTTTAGCTGCTCGCCAATGCTATCTAATTTGTCAACATCCTCCTTTATGTGTGGTGCCCCACACTGAACACAGTATTCCAGATGAGAAGCTTGCCAGTGCAGGGGCACTGTTCTAATAGCTGCAGCAGGTACAGCTGCATTGGGGCCCGCAAGCCTGGGATGGGGGGCCACAAGCATGCAGAATGCATATGCCCACTGGAGTGGAATGCTCCATCTGAGGCCCCATTCTATTTCCTGCACCAAAGCCCATTCCCACCTAGCTACGCCCCTGCACCAGTGGCTGAGTAAAATGGCACTATTGCCTCCCATGTCTTGGGCATGATGCATCTGATAATGCTGCACAAAATGGCACTTGCCTTTGTTGCAACAGTATGCTGAGCGGAACACAGGAAGCACTTTAAATGGTTTTCAACCATACACACCCACACCCATAATGAAATTACAGTCAGTTCCACACATCAACACGCAGAGCCACTGGAATATTTTTCAACACATTTATTATGCCACACCCCCAGAGGGCACAGCCTTATGAACATGAGGCAAATAGCTCAAAAAAGTTATGGAATGATCAAATAAATAAATAAATAAATAAATATTAAGAGCAACACACCAGAAACAGAGCTGAGAAAAATATCTATATTGAAAAGATACCTGAGTCCTACATTTTCAGCAATGTAATGGGAACGATATATTATTACTCTATTTTGTATGGAGGTTTTTTTCATCAAAACCAAATCACAAAATGCTTTATAGATACAAATAGCACCATCACAGAGTTAAATAATAAGCAGATATTGGCTTCTGTTGGAGTAAGTATTGACTAAACTCCAACTGAGCTCCACATTTCCTCTGGATAACTATAAATCATGATATTCACTGAAACAAGAAGTCATCATAGGTATTTTTACATACATTCCAATTCTGTTCAAAAGAAATTGCTGGACACTTTTCATTTGGCTGTAACTGAGAAAATGTGCAACATTCTGGCAACTCTCCCAAGTTACCTTCTTGTTCTACAGAACCTCCCCTCCCCACCCTTGTCTAACTCTTTAGCCATTATGACTGAAAAGAAAAGCTTAAAAATGTGAACCAAGTGTAACCTAGAACTAGAAGTATTAACTCTAAAAGGTTTTAAAAGTATTAACTATAGAAGGTTTATTTAAAATTTGACGAGGCATATTGTTAGTCACAATAGTTTTAATGGCATAGTTGTTACTACCAGTTTCATTACTCATCAAAGAATGCAAGGAAAGGGAAGATCACATTCTTCTTTGACAACTTCATTTAGTGCCAGAAGTAGGTAGTACTTCAAACAACTGCTTATTATATTAAGAAGCCTAGAAGATCACAGCACGGTAACAGAAAGGACTACAAATAGGTTTTCTACTAGCAAGTCAATTTGCCAATTCAGTTTAAGACAGCAAAACGTAACCAGCCATGAGAGTGCCAGTGAAGCTACTGAGCAGCTCATTAGAGATTTTTAAAATAATAATTCTATAGGACTGTCTAGTATGTTTAGATCAGGAGTGGAGAACCTTTATCTGTGAGGGAGATGTGTGTGCATTCTTCTTGGGGGCGGGAGAGGTATACATGGTCGCACACCCATCCCCAACGCATGCCCCCTCATGGAGAAACCATAGTTTTCCTTGGTTGCTCCATGTGGTGGAGGTGGGTGGAGGTGCGTGGGTCGCAGGAGCGTGCATGCAAACCCACTTGCCTGCCACAGCAGTCACATGGGCGGCACTCACTCATGCCCATGCACCAGAGCTGCATGGGCATGAGCGGGTGTGTCTTGTGTAAAAAGGAACCTTGAAAACTATTACAAACTCTGTGGACTGAATAGAAATTGGAGCAAGTGGTTTAATGGGATGGGGAAAGGAAGGGGAAGTCCCCCCAGATCTTTGATCTATTCTTTACCATGGATTTATTCCCTATTCTTGAGTGCACATCCTCATCTTTGTTCCCTTCCCCATAGCTCATTCTTTCAAGGTAGGGGCTGGATCCAAAGACCAGATGCAGGAACTGGAAAGGGACCAAATAAAAAACAGGTACAGGCCAGATTAAGTCCACGGAATGGAGTCTCCTCACCTCTGTCACAGATGCTGTGGCTTATTGTCTGGTATCCCAATGTCCACTGAGGGATTGGAGATGTTGGAGTGGGGAGACTTTTAGATCATGGCATAGGCCGTTTTTACATGGACGCTCCACCCCCCATGCTCAGTGTTCGTGTGTGTGGGGGGGGGAGGGAGGCATTCATGTATATGGTCAGAAGTGGGTGGAGGGATGGGTGTCCGCTCGGTGTTCGTCCATGTGAACACTGAGCGGGATGGGTAGGAATGCATGCACGCTCCCATGCAACACTCACCTCCACCCATTGCGCACCCATCTCCACCCATGGAGCCCTCTGGAAAACCGGAGGAGGCTCCGTGGGTGGAGATAGGTGTAGGTGGGTGGGTGTCCATGTAAACGGCCACACATCCACCTCCCTAGCACACCCATTCTGCCACCCACCTCGATCCGAGTAAAAAGGTCCATAATAGTAAGCAATTGAACTCCAGACTGAGGGGAAACAAAGCCAAAGAGATAACTGGAGCCCAGAGAGTACTGATAATTGTATTCTGAGCATCTCATGGGCATCTGAAAAAATAGGTGGGGCTTATTCTGTGGGTGGAGCTTTGAAGATTTCTACTGTCTTTCTTTTCCCCAATTTTATTATGTCTGTGAATTTCAAACGGGTTTGCTTTTTTCCATTGAAATTACAATTCTAAGGGGAAGAGGAAATTACAAGTCTAAGAAAAAACATATTATTTACCTCCTGTTGTGTGAATAATAATTTCACATAATGCACTCGAGCCACTAAGAATGCATTCACCTTGTTGGAGGTCATCATCAAATGTGCTAAAAGCATTCTTCGTATTCACAACTTCCCCTCAGACAGACAAGCAAGATTTTCAAGAGAACTAATGCCTTGATTTTTCAAATGCTTGGCAAAAAAAAGGGGGAGCAATTTACAAATAAAAAAAGAAACCCAACTTTAATTTGGTACCAGATTAAATATCACATATTTGAGGATCACTAAAGTCCTAGCCTGAGCATCTTCCAGAAACAATGTAACACCTATTTATTTGGCAAGGCATTCAACAGACAGGTTAGGATTCGGGGTGTTTTTTATGTTAATTCTATATGGTTTTACATGGTTTTTTATATTTTATATGTATGGGTATTTTCAGACGTGATGGGGCCAATTGGCCCTGGCACAGTAAAAACCCTTTGAATCCCTGCCGGGGCCACCGCGTCACGGGATAACAGATGTGGTGGCCGATCCCGGCGGGGAATCCGGGGAGGGGGCGGGGCTGCACAGCGCAACATGTGGCCTCACAGCCCCGCCTCCCACGCTGCCCCAGCTGCCCACCCACCAGGAGACGGACGGGCGCCCCCCCGGCATTGACCACTGTGGATTCCGGCCCGTGGTCAGGGTACAGATGTTACTTTCCCCTTCATCACGGAGCGGAATCTCATTTACCACGTGATTGGGGATGGTCCAGGAGGACCTCCGATCGTGCAGAGAATCTGATTCCCCCCCCGTGATTCACGGGGGTGAACATCTGGGGGGGGGAACTTCCATTCCCCCCATCAGACATTACGGAATCACTTTCACCCTGTGCAGATTCACTGTGGTTGACTGTGATCTCGTAACGTCTGAAAATACCCTATGTTTTTTATTATGATGTTAGCCACACTGAGTGTTCAGGGAAAGGTGGGATAAAAAAATCCGAATAAATAAATAAATAAATGTTCTGAGCACCCAGCAACTGTCAATGGGTCACCTGTGAAGATATTCCAAAGAACTCAGTCTGTTAAGCATGTGGGAGCTGAGCACTTCTTCAGAAAACTGTCTCTTAGGCCACAAACCTGAGCTCACTGAAGCCAGAGACAAAACTGCCTTTGGCTCTTTTCCCATGAGCGGCACCCATGTAAATCCTGTGGGATGGGTACGTGCGCTCCCATGCACATGTATGCACACCCATCCCCATGCACAGAGGCACCGGCGAAAAGCAGCGCACATGGACCCCCACACACCGCAGCCCATGTAAAAGGGCTATTGAGGCTGATCCCATGCCCTGCACATCACGCTTGCTTTCTGCACAAAAACCTCATGCTCCTTCATTGCAGGCACATTGTGCCGTGTGGTAACTGTGAAGGTATGCAGATGCACGGGGGTGCACACAGGATCTGCCGGGCATGGGATCAACCCCACTGACTTTAATGGAAGTCAGGGATGCCGGGGAATCAGGCTGGAAGTTTATGCAGGATGGGTCCCAGGACATCAGAGACACACTTGGGACCAGCACACAAACCAGGGGGATGGACAGATGGATGCAGACAAAGGAGAAGGAGGTAGGCCTGTAGATAAGCAGGACCAATTAAGAGCAGACACAAAGTCCCAAGCAAACAAAATCAAAGTCCAGAACAAAACAGAGCAAAGCTAGTCCAGGGACAGGGAGGGTACGAGGCAGAACACAGAAGGTCTAAAATGAGTGGCTGCAGTAGTCAGGGTGCTGGGACTCTTCTCCTTGGCAGGGTGGTTGGCTGACTGGTTCCAGGCTCCAGCAGCCTCTCTGTGGGTGTTTTCACACGTGAAGGCACATGGTGCCGCTGTGCTTTGATTCTGCCTGGGGTGAGGATCCTCACCCTGGGCAGGATCCAGCCCGGCTGCTGAACAGACATGCCGGTGACCCGAGCTGGGTAGGGGGTGGGCGGGGCGATGTGAGACACACACACACATGATGCTGAGTGGAGCCCATTCTTCCGCTTGATGGGCAGGTGCCAACCCAGAAATCTCCAGCCCCAGACCAGAGTTATGTAGAGTGGGCCATCACACATGATGGCCCACTCTACCTCAGTTCAGGGATGGCTTCCCTGGACCATGGCAGGGCTTAGCCCACACTGTGACTTAGCCCCCCCCCCCACACACACACACCATAGAGTTGTAGGTGATCACCCGATGCCCTTGACTGGTGCCCGCAATTCTATGATGCTGTCAGGGACAAGGGCTGGCCACGCATGTAGCTAAAGCATGGGTTTGCTCAGCAGATGGACTGCAGCTTTGCTCCAGGCTAGTGCCCTGGGTTTGGCCGGCCCACTCAGCTGCCAGCGCTCTGGGATATTCTGCAAGGCTGTCCCGGAGCAGGCACAGCATGCTCTGCTTTGAACATCTGGCAGGGGACTTTAAAATGAACCAACCAACTCAGGGGTGAAGAGGGCTAGCGCAGGCAGAACTGGGGCTGCCATCCATCTATATGTGCATTGCCAGGGCTGTTGAGAGGTTTTTTAGAAGCCTTGTGCAAAATGCTGCAACAGGTCCCTGTTGTTGCCCCAGGGACTGTGTTTCTAGTTGATATGGGGGAATCAGCGACTTTGGAAAACTGCCCCCCACCCCCATCAGGGGTCTGACAAACTGTCTGCCCCAATTTTCTGTCTCTGGTCTTGTGCACCGAGCAGGATAGCAAGTTCCTTTCTTCTTATCAAGGAAGGAAGGAGACAAAAGGAAGACAAGATTGCAAGACCAGTAGTGTGAAGTGAAAGGCATGACCACTTTATCTTAATAAAACAAAACACTCTGTGGTTTGCCTGAAGGTCATGCTTCCATTGCCACGTGAAAGACCTGGATTTGATTCCTGTTCTGGTCCTCTGCCCACACATCTTGCAATGGCTCAAGGTGTCGCAAAGCTTCCAACCCATGATACTGAGCAGTGATCCTTCTGATGAATGAAGGGGCAATGCTGACAGGACCCAAGGGAGTCTAGCCCATCTGGACAGCATTACTGAAAGGGGGGGTTTCAGCAGCGAGAAATAGGAGAGTGTAGAAACTATGCTGAGGGCAAGGTAAAAACTTGCAGGGTTTAAAGAGGCAAATGACATGCCACATTGCCATTGGAAGTCATGACGTGAGGAAGATCGGTGACACTGTGTGTTGTAGATAAACGTGTTTTTAAAAAAAACAAAATAATAAAGTTGCATCTATAAAACTGCAAACAATGTTTGTTTTGTGGTTGTTGGGGCTGCCCTGCAAGCAGGTTTGAATCACATCGTCCAAATTCAAAAGTCCCCTCTCTGCTTTGCTGAATCAAGAGATATCCAAAAAAGCCCGAATATGAAAAGAACAGGAACAGGCGAATATTCCAGCCAGTGGGCTGGAGTTTTCCAAGACCTGTTTGCTTTGGCCTGTTTCTGTCATTCCTTTCTTTCTTTCTTTAGAAGTGTGAAATGGGTTGGTTGCTGGTATTTGTTCTGTGGTCTCTGCTAACTGTTCCATCTGTGTAAACTGTGTCTTGCCAGCCTGGGAGTTTAACAACACTTTCCCTTCAGCTGGCTCAAAGTAAAATGGAGGTCCCGCTAAGTGGCACTTTGAAGTTTTGCAAAACATACAGCATAGAGTACGAACTAAGAGTGGGAAGGTCAGCCTTGACCCAGTTGGGATCCAGATTGTTAGGATGACTGTGACACTCCGAGTTCTAGATGTCCAGTTCTCTTCTGTTCTGACTAATGTGCAACCCCCCTAGTTCTAGATTGCCAGATTGGCTGGGGTCCAGCTTTTACTCCAGCTCTGCTGGACTTGGGCATCAGGACTGGAGTCCAGTTGATTACTGTACTAGGGCTGAATTGAACTCTAAATTGCTAGGTATGTATTAATTAATGATCTGGAAAAGGGCATTAAAGAGTGAGGTGATCAAATTTGCACACGACACCAAGTTATTCAAGGTAGTTAAAACATGAACAGACTGTGAAGAACTACAACAGGATCTTACGAGACTGCGTGCCTGGGCATCTAAATGGCAGATGAGATTTAATGTGGACAAGTGCTGCACATGGGGAAAAATAACCCAAACTATGAGTACACAATGCCGGGTACTAAACTAGGAGTTACTACTCAGGAAAAGGATCTGGGCGTGATTGTGGACAATGCACTGAAATCCTCAGCAGCAGTCAGAAAAGTGAACAGAATGTTAGGAGTTATTAGCAAAGGGATAGAGAATAAAACTGAGGATGTCATAATGCCTCTATACAAATCAATGGTGTGACTGCACCNGAGACACACTTGGGACCAGCACACAAACCAGGGGGATGGACAGATGGATGCAGACAAAGGAGAAGGAGGTAGGCCTGTAGATAAGCAGGACCAATTAAGAGCAGACACAAAGTCCCAAGCAAACAAAATCAAAGTCCAGAACAAAACAGAGCAAAGCTAGTCCAGGGACAGGGAGGGTACGAGGCAGAACACAGAAGGTCTAAAATGAGTGGCTGCAGTAGTCAGGGTGCTGGGACTCTTCTCCTTGGCAGGGTGGTTGGCTGACTGGTTCCAGGCTCCAGCAGCCTCTCTGTGGGTGTTTTCACACGTGAAGGCACATGGTGCCGCTGTGCTTTGATTCTGCCTGGGGTGAGGATCCTCACCCTGGGCAGGATCCAGCCCGGCTGCTGAACAGACATGCCGGTGACCCGAGCTGGGTAGGGGGTGGGCGGGGCGATGTGAGACACACACACACATGATGCTGAGTGGAGCCCATTCTTCCGCTTGATGGGCAGGTGCCAACCCAGAAATCTCCAGCCCCAGACCAGAGTTATGTAGAGTGGGCCATCACACATGATGGCCCACTCTACCTCAGTTCAGGGATGGCTTCCCTGGACCATGGCAGGGCTTAGCCCACACTGTGACTTAGCCCCCCCCCCCACACACACACACCATAGAGTTGTAGGTGATCACCCGATGCCCTTGACTGGTGCCCGCAATTCTATGATGCTGTCAGGGACAAGGGCTGGCCACGCATGTAGCTAAAGCATGGGTTTGCTCAGCAGATGGACTGCAGCTTTGCTCCAGGCTAGTGCCCTGGGTTTGGCCGGCCCACTCAGCTGCCAGCGCTCTGGGATATTCTGCAAGGCTGTCCCGGAGCAGGCACAGCATGCTCTGCTTTGAACATCTGGCAGGGGACTTTAAAATGAACCAACCAACTCAGGGGTGAAGAGGGCTAGCGCAGGCAGAACTGGGGCTGCCATCCATCTATATGTGCATTGCCAGGGCTGTTGAGAGGTTTTTTAGAAGCCTTGGGCAAAATGCTGCAACAGGTCCCTGTTGTTGCCCCAGGGACTGTGTTTCTAGTTGATATGGGGGAATCAGCGACTTTGGAAAACTGCCCCCCACCCCCATCAGGGGTCTGACAAACTGTCTGCCCCAATTTTCTGTCTCTGGTCTTGTGCACCGAGCAGGATAGCAAGTTCCTTTCTTCTTATCAAGGAAGGAAGGAGACAAAAGGAAGACAAGATTGCAAGACCAGTAGTGTGAAGTGAAAGGCATGACCACTTTATCTTAATAAAACAAAACACTCTGTGGTTTGCCTGAAGGTCATGCTTCCATTGCCACGTGAAAGACCTGGATTTGATTCCTGTTCTGGTCCTCTGCCCACACATCTTGCAATGGCTCAAGGTGTCGCAAAGCTTCCAACCCATGATACTGAGCAGTGATCCTTCTGATGAATGAAGGGGCAATGCTGACAGGCCCCAAGGGAGTCTAGCCCATCTGGACAGCATTACTGAAAGGGGGGGTTTCAGCAGCGAGAAATAGGAGAGTGTAGAAACTATGCTGAGGGCAAGGTAAAAACTTGCAGGGTTTAAAGAGGCAAATGACATGCCACATTGCCATTGGAAGTCATGACGTGAGGAAGATCGGTGACACTGTGTGTTGTAGATAAACGTGTTTTTAAAAAAAACAAAATAATAAAGTTGCATCTATAAAACTGCAAACAATGTTTGTTTTGTGGTTGTTGGGGCTGCCCTGCAAGCAGGTTTGAATCACATCGTCCAAATTCAAAAGTCCCCTCTCTGCTTTGCTGAATCAAGAGATATCCAAAAAAGCCCGAATATGAAAAGAACAGGAACAGGCGAATATTCCAGCCAGTGGGCTGGAGTTTTCCAAGACCTGTTTGCTTTGGCCTGTTTCTGTCATTCCTTTCTTTCTTTCTTTAGAAGTGTGAAATGGGTTGGTTGCTGGTATTTGTTCTGTGGTCTCTGCTAACTGTTCCATCTGTGTAAACTGTGTCTTGCCAGCCTGGGAGTTTAACAACACTTTCCCTTCAGCTGGCTCAAAGTAAAATGGAGGTCCCGCTAAGTGGCACTTTGAAGTTTTGCAAAACATACAGCATAGAGTACGAACTAAGAGTGGGAAGGTCAGCCTTGACCCAGTTGGGATCCAGATTGTTAGGATGACTGTGACACTCCGAGTTCTAGATGTCCAGTTCTCTTCTGTTCTGACTAAGGTGCAACCCCCCTAGTTCTAGATTGCCAGATTGGCTGGGGTCCAGCTTTTACTCCAGCTCTGCTGGACTTGGGCATCAGGACTGGAGTCCAGTTGATTACTGTACTAGGGCTGAATTGAACTCTAAATTGCTAGGTATGTATTAATTAATGATCTGGAAAAGGGCATTAAAGAGTGAGGTGATCAAATTTGCACACGACACCAAGTTATTCAAGGTAGTTAAAACATGAACAGACTGTGAAGAACTACAACAGGATCTTACGAGACTGCGTGCCTGGGCATCTAAATGGCAGATGAGATTTAATGTGGACAAGTGCTGCACATGGGGAAAAATAACCCAAACTATGAGTACACAATGCCGGGTACTAAACTAGGAGTTACTACTCAGGAAAAGGATCTGGGCGTGATTGTGGACAATGCACTGAAATCCTCAGCAGCAGTCAGAAAAGTGAACAGAATGTTAGGAGTTATTAGCAAAGGGATAGAGAATAAAACTGAGGATGTCATAATGCCTCTATACAAATCAATGGTGTGACTGCACCTAGGAAATTGTGTGAAGTTCTGGTTGCCCCATCTCAAAAAAGACATAGCTGAACTAGAAAAGGTACAGGGAAGGGTAACAAGGATGATAAAGGATATGGAACGGCTTCCGTACAAAGAGAGGCTTGACAAACTGGGTCTCTTCAGCTTAGAGAAGAGAAGACTGAAAGGGGACATGATAGAGGTTTATAAAATCTTGAGTTGTGTGAAATGATTAGATAGGGAACGGTTATTTACCCTGTCAAATAGTGCTAGAACTAGGGGACATTCCATGAAACTAGCTGCAGGCAGATTTAAAACAAACAAATAAAAGGAAGCACTTTTTCATTCAATGCATAATTAACTCATGGAATTTGTTGCCAGATGACATTGCCAAGGCCAGTAGTATAATTGGGTTTTAAAAAGGCCAGGATAAGTTCTTGGAGAGTAGGTCCATTAATGGCTATTAACTAAGTAGCATACGGGATGAACTTCTTACTGTTGGGAGCTGGGAGTGAACAACGGGGAATGAATTGCCCATTGTGACTGTTGGTTCTTCTCCCATGCGATTGAGATTGGCCACTGTTGGAGGACAGGAAGGATGCTGGGCTTGATGGACCATTGATATGACTCAGTATGGCACTTCTTATGTTCTTAGGTCAGTCCTAAGTCAAATACTTGTGGTTCTGGATTTTCACTCCAGCATTTAAACCTAAACCCGGATGTGTGACTGCTGGTAGGGGTGTGGATTTTGTTTTCATTATTATGATAGTTACAACCCAAAAAATGATTTTTGTTTTCATTATTGTAATAACAAAAATGACAAATAATAATAACGAAAACAAAATCGAATTTGTGTTTTTGAAATAATGGGAAAGCACAGAAAAATTTATTTCTGGCTATACCTTTTTTGTTTCTTATTCAATTCTGATGGAGGGCATTATGTGTACCACACTGAAAATATTAGGGATGGGCGAACACGGTTCGGTAGTTCGGTGTTCGGCCCGAACTCGGCTTGTTCGGACAACCGAACACGAACATGAACACGAACATGAACACACCGAACGTAAACGAACANTTTTTTTTTTTTTAATCTTCCATCCAATTTGCATGAAACCTGGGAAAGTTATGTCACTCCATGAATGTATGGACCCTTCCAAATTTTAGAAAGATTGGATAAAGGCTCCTGATATTATAAACTATTACCTTGAAAATACATTTCTGGCTGTGTCATTTTTATATTCCATCACGTTTACAAGTAATTTGGAAGAAATTTATTGAACATCTTCCCGGTCAACTCTGCCAAATTACAGGACAATTTGATAAAGGGAACCAATTTTATAAGCAATTGAAGTTCTCATGTTGAAGACCATTATTCAGATAAATATCAGCACATGCAGTGTCAGTCAGAAGCAGGCACCTGGCATGGCAGGGGGAGGGATGCTGTAGGTGAGAGAATGGGGAGCAACCCAAAAAACTGACAGACACATTCACTGGTCAATTACTGCATGCTTCCAGCTTTACAATACCAATCGGTGGTGGCTTTGAGGCGGGCATAGGGGAAGCCCTCAGGCGGGCATAGAAGGGACATAACTGGGACATTGTGGAAAGCATCACAGAAATCAGGAGACATTTTATACATCCAGGCTGGCAAATTATCATCACAATCACATCCTGCAGCACTGTGACAGAGGACATAAGAGTAAGAGAATCTCTATCTGCGCTTTCCTAAACAGATACTTCCAATTTCCCAGTAACAAGTGGGGGAGAAAAGTTGGGATTGTCTCAGCACAGAATGAGTATATTTAGTTAACATTTCTGCTGACCAATTGACATCACAAACTGATCTTATACCACAGTGACACATAAACGAATCCCTGGCATAGACTCATTCTCTACATATGCCGTGCAGGCATATAAAATTGGAACCCTTTATGACATCTTTCTGATATTTGGCAGAGATGATCCTGAAAGTGCTATATACAGTCATGCCAAATGTCACATATACTGGTTGGACTACAAAGTTGTTACAGTCAGACATACATTTATACATTAATTGCTTATACCACCAGGACACTTTATACAATCCTTCTGAAAGCTGGCATATATAGTAAACATGGTGAGGGGTATGCACTTGCTAAGTTTCATACACGTTAGGAGGGAGGCAAAGAAGTTACAGCCAGGAATTTATATGCAGATGTTCGCAAAATAGCATAATTAAACTGCTTAACAAATTGGATCCATTTATACAATCTTTCCAGAGTATGGTACACCTAATTCCCTCTTTTGAAGGTACAGTCTCTCCATGTTGCATCCACATATAATGAAAAACAAAAGAGTTACACTCCAAAATGGGTTTTCCATTGAAACCAAAGGAAAATGAAAACGAAAGCAGAAACGAAAATGAAAATTTGATATTTATACAAATGAAAATGAATTATTTAAATAACAAAAATGAAAAACGAAAATTAAAAATGACATGGGTGCACACCTCTATCTGCTGGACCACCTACATAACAAAGAACCAGCTCTGGTTTAGAGGTTGGCTTTCACTTGCCTCTAACTTGCCTCTAACTGCAGCTCTGTATTGTAGCCTTGTTCTAAGTGAGGACTGGCTAACAGAGAATTCTAGCTCCATCTTTGAATTTCAGATTAGTACAGATAGGGCTCTGAGCACTGACTGAAGTGCTCTACTATTGGGTCAGCTCAAGCCCTGGGGAACAGGTTAGCTGTGACCCTTGTCCAGTTGCAGTTCTGAATTGCATCTCTGGAGGATTTCAGACTTTGTTCAGTTGCAGTTCTTGACTGCAGTTCTGGGACAAGAGAGATTTTGAAGGGAGGCTTGCTAAAGAGGCAAAAACAAGCAACAAGAACTTTTTCAAAAATATCAGAAGCAAGAAGCCTGCTAGGGAGTCAATTGGGTCATTAGACGACAAGGGAGTAAAGGGGGCACGCAGGGAGGATAAGGACATTGCAGAGAAACTGAATGAGTTCTTTGCTTCAGTCTTCACTGCAGAGGATTTTGGAGAGGTACCCACACCAGATCCTTGCTTTGTGAGCAAGGAATAGGGATGGGCGAACACGGTTCAGAAGTTCAGAGTTCGGCCCGAACCGATGAATCTGAACCGACTAAACTGAACTCAATTCTAAACGCCGAAATGACCAAACAGTTTGGTCAGTTCGGATTGCGTTAGGGTGAGTTTGAGTGGCTAAAACGACAAAAACGTGGTGTCACTGGAAGGCCAAAAGTGGCAGGGAGGGGGAGTCAGCTTAGGAGCAGACTTCCAGGCACCAGTGATGGAGAGGCTTGGAGTAGCAGCCAGCCTGACCAATCACCAACCCTTTTTGCCTCAGACCACTGGCTTTGCAGTCTGCGA
>QEPC01000069.1:881940-902972 GCA_003113815.1 Sphenodon punctatus
TAGCTCCAACAAACCCTAAAGCTGAATCACTAAATGCTATCTCTATCAGTAAACTTTAAACTAACTCCTACTATCTCAAACCAAAAATATATCTACCTATCTATCTATCAATATATGGGATGGGGGTTGGAGGGTAATCACAAACAACACAAAGAGCGATACAAAACTGAAATGAAACCTAAATCAATCTAATAATAATCCTACTCTAAATGAATAAAAAAACAGTAAGGGAAGGGAATCACTGGGGATGAAATATATAGGGAAAGGATTCAATGGAGGGAGGAAGGAAGATTGAACACAGGGAGGGATAAAAATAAAAAATAACAACTAAATCTATCTAAGCTAAGGTAAATAAATGAGAATATGGAGGTAGATGGGTTGGATGGGTGAAATGGGAGGAGGATGGCAATGGATTGGGGAGCTGGAAAATGCTGGGTGAAGGAGCCTTCTGAAATGCTTGCTGCTCAGGAACAGAGACTAACTCAGAAGGTATTGGGAAGGGCGGAGGCAGACAGTTTTGTTTCTTGCTGCATCCACCTCACCGCAAGCACCATTGGCTACGTGCAGCCTAGCCCGTGGCCAATCGCAGACTGTCAAGCCAGTGGTCTGAGGCGAAAAGGGATGGTGATTTGGCAGGCTGGCTGCTACTCCAAGTCACTCTCCTTCCTTCACCCCTGGCGCCTGGAAGTCTGCGCCTAGCTGAGTCAAATGACTTCCCCTCCCTGCTACATTTGGCCTTCCAGTGACCTGACAGAGTGACAGTAGTCACCCGAACTCAACCGAACACGATCCAAACTGACCGAAGTGTTCAGCCATTTTGATGTTTGGTGTTCGGTTCAGTTCGGTATGTTCGTGTTTGGGTTCGTGTTCGAGTTCAGTGGTCCGAACTGGCCGAGTTCGGGCTGAACACCGAACTTCCAAACCGCGTTCGCCCATCCCTTTATAATACTAACTTGTTATATGCCTGAGGCAGGACCCTCTGTGACCTGAACATTTGCACACTCACTAATAGCAGTAAATCTGGACCAATAGCAGTCTGGACTATTGTAATGCGCTCTACGTGGGGTTACCCATGGTGATGGTCTGGAGACTGTAGCTAGTGCAGAATGCAGTGGCCTGTCTCCTTACGGGGTGGGGCCGCCATGAACACATAACACCGGTGCTCCATTCTCTCCACTGGCTGCCTATGCCTACAGTCTTCTGGGCCCAATTCAAGGTGTTGGTGTTGACCTAAAAAGCTCTATACAGCCTTGACCTGACTGACCTACAGGATTGCCTCGCTCTCTGTGCTCTGGAGTGAGCCCTGCAGTCAGTCGAGAGCACCCTCCTTGAGGTCCCCCATGTAACCTGGGGGGGCACTATGGAGAGGGCATTTTCAGTGGCCACACCTCAGTTGTGGAAACCCCTCCCAGCAGAGGACCGGATAGCCCTGGACCTTCCGGTGTATGACTAAGACCTGGCTGTTTTGCCAGGTGTTTAGTGGGGGAGATGGGGTTAGGGTGGGGGGTTGTGGGTTACGGAGGGGATATCTATTTTATTTTATTTTTTCTTTTGCTTTTATTGTGCTGTTTTAGCTTTTGTTTTATTGTTTTTATGTGTAAGCTGCCCCAGGCTGCCTGAAGCAGGAGGGGTTGGGGTAATAAAATTTGTTAAATAACTAAATAAATAAATCCAGTAAAAAATATGTTCTGAACTACTTTCAGATATCAACCGACCCAGGCCCTGCTGTCTCCTTGCTGTTCTAATGTCTGGCCGCTGTGGGGGACTGAATGAGGTCAACTTGATTGAAACTAGAAATTAAATCCTGACTAGACAGAAGTGATGTGGGTGGGGGTGGGGGGTCGGTGATTTGGGAGAGAGGAACACCCTCATTATTGGGGGTGTTTGCCGTCCCTTGGTTCCATCTGTGTGGAGCCTGGAGTGCTCCTCGACTCACAGGTACACTTGGATCTCCCCATGTCAGCTGTGGCCAGGGGCACCTTTTGCCAATGACATCTGGTGAAGAGTTTCTGCCTATATGCCTTGGACGCCGACCTCGCTACAGTTATCCATGCATTTGTCACCTTGAGAATGAACTACTGCAATGCGCTCCACATGGGGCTGCCCATGGTGATAGTTTGGAAGCTGCAGCTGGTGCAAAATGCGGCGACCCATCTTCTTACTGGGACATGCCACAGGGAGCACATACAACCAGTGTTCCAAGCATTGCACGGGCTGCCTATTGTCTTCCATGTCCGATTCAAGGTGCTGGTTTTGACCTTTAAAGTCCTTCACGGTTTGGGCCCTGCTTACCTGAAAGATTGCCTCATGCCCTGGGATCCAGGGTGGCTTCTGTGGTCATCTGGGGGCACCCTCTTGGAGAGGTCCTATGTTATCAGCGGGTTTGGACCAACACGTGAGCCTGCTTGGCAGCCATTCCATTTCTGTGGAATGCCTGGTGGAGGTTCACCTCAGTCCTTATCCGTTGACCTTACAGAGAAACTGTAAGACCTAGCTCTTCGGTCAGGCATTTGACGTCAATGAAGGGAGGAAGGGGTTAATTGGGATCCAGGAGGTTGAGGGTTTTTTGCAGATTGGAATTAGTTTTATACTGCTGCTTGGGATTTTATGATTGTTGTATTTATGTATATTTATATTTTTTATAATGTGCTATTGTTTTTACTGCATTTGTGTTCACCGCCCTGAGTTGCCTGTATGCAAGAGGGGCGGGGTATAAATGGAAGAAAATAAATAAATAAATAAATAAATACTTTATTTCCATCAGATAACAATCTGTAAGACTTCTGACAGTGTCAATCAATCAAAACTTTATTGTGTGGCATAAAGCCATTAAAATATTCTTCAAAACATAAAATGATTAAATATAAAAAAGATAAATCAAATTTAGCATACCACAACAAAATACAGTGAATCCTTACATTAACCGTGAAAATGACCATAGCTCAGCCTTACTTAGACGATTTCAAATACAACCTTCGATATTTCATAGCTGCTTTCAGAAATTTCCCAACCCACAAAGTTACATATGGAGTCTTATCAGAAAGCAATATCAAAACATGAGTTTCCTCAGAGCGGCCAGGTGATTAATCTAAAACAGCCTGAATTAACTGAGATCGCAATTTACTGTACAAGGAATACTGAAGTATCTGCCAGTGTCAATAGGCTGCTGGGATGTGATTAACAGTCCTCCCTCCCCTCCTCTCCCCCCAAAGACATGGCACAGTAGGGGACAGATGTTCTTCAGGGTTCCCTCTCTTTAGAGCCCATTTAATAAACAATCATAGCATGGCCCCTAGAGCTAAGTGAACCAATACCAAAATACTAAATGAAAGAAGTGAGATGACAAAATGAAATTGATGGGAGTTACTGAATTTGCGGCAAGGGTTCCTTAATTATCAATTTCCGTTTGATAGTGCGTAATCTAGTTATTTATTTGTATTAAATGAATTTAACTGAGCCTAATCATTTAGTATTGTTGGTTATCTACATGTATGGGATGCACTGGGATATTTAGTTATTGTAATATCGTAATACTATTTGATGTATGGTTGTTGCATTTGTTCTGATTTTGCTTGTTGAAGTTTTGTTCTTATATTTCGACTGTATCAGACCAATGTATTGACTTTTAGTGGACTGTATAGCCAAGCAATGACTAAGGTCATGCTTAATAAAATTAATTGAATTGAATTGAATTGAATTGGAGTTACTGAGGTAAAAGAACCAAAACAAATATTCAAATCTGGAAATGAAGCAGGAAGTAAATGGATTCCAATTGGTCAAATTGGCTGAATTTGGTATTCACCTTGGATATCCACAATAGCCTTAGAATAGATTATCCTGGAGCAAGGTTCAGTTCCTGATGCATCATTTCCTATTGGTGACTTCCTGCCTCTAAGAGATCATAGAGATTTAAGCCACAGAGGGTGATTTCAGAATTTACGGCTGGGCGCTTTCACCACGGGCCATGGGGTGGTTCGGACCACGGCCAGGGGTGAAGGGGCACGCCAACAGACATGTGCCCCACTGCCCCCAGCTGTGGTCCAAACCACCCCACTGCCCGTGCTGAAAGTGCCCGGCCATAAGGTCTAAAGCAGCACACACACCCGGAAGGGGTGGGGCCACATGGCGCAGTGTGCTGCCACATGACCCCACCCCCTGCATTCCCCGGGGGACTTCCCCCTTCCTGGCGGGCAGCAGCAGTGGCCAATCCAGCCGCTGCTGCAACCACAGGTGGGGGTGACTGCCATTGACCGCAGTGAATGGTAAGTAACCAGACGTTACTTTCTGTTCACCATGGCCGTGGTGGCCTTTCACCACACTTCTCAACCTCCTCGCGTCCTGAGGTCCAGAAGTGTGGTGAATGCAAACATGGGCCACGTTTGACTGTGGTGCACATCTGGCAGCGAGCCAACAGACGTGCACCACAGTCAAACACGGCCCGTGTTTGACTGTGGTTCAGCCGGGGTGAATTTCAGGCGCATAACATCTGAAATCACCCAGAATCCTGGAACAAGGACTCCTGCCTTCATTCTGAGCTCCATTCTTCTTCTGGAATACTGCATGCAGGGATTTTGCAAGGGCATTCCTCCATACTCTTTGCATTGTGAGAAATATCACGAGAGCAGAAGGGGCTACTGAAAAAATGCCTGGGAATTAGAGTCAAAGAAGGTAGTGGGTTTATTATTTGGGGGCATTATTCACATTTTTGAGTAGTCCTTTCAGTACCTGAATAATATCTATAATATCTGGTTCAGGTTCAGTCATTTAGTTATTTTGGTTGCATCATTTGGGGCAATTGCACATGCCCAATAGTGTTAATACTAACAAAATTAACTAAATAACTAAAATAACCAGACAAAAAAAGTGTGACTTGGGGGGGTGGAGGGGAGAAGGATTGGGACTCCTGTCATTGATGGGGTCTGCCCCCCTTTGGTTAGTCAGGTTCACAGCCTTGGAGTGCTTCTGGACCCCTTCCTATGCCTGGAACATCAGGTTGCAACAGTGGCTAGGAGCGCTTTTCACCAACTCCATCTGGTGAGGAGGCTGGGTCTCATTGGGTGTTAATAAATATGACTCTGCCTGCTATGACCCACGCAGAAACCAAGCAGGAAAAAGGCCAGTGGAAGGCAAAGAACTGGCTGACTGTGTGTGCAGAAACTGTGCAGAAGCCACAGACATCAGCAGACACAGGCAGGGATCCACAGTGGAGGGAGATAGCCCAGTGTAGGTCACAGGGGGCAGTAAGGAAACAGCGAAACCTATCGCACAGATGGCCAGGAACAGGGGAAGTGCATGGATGCATTAGGGGAACCAATGGCATGCAGAGGACAGCAGGGGTAAAGTGCTTGGTCAGGCAGGGAACAGAACAGAAGGCAGTTGTGGGTTTACCCCTGCAAGAGCAGTAGCTGTTAACAAATCCCCACAGCAGGCATCCTACCAGCCAGACCAGATCACTAGCCAGCTCATCCAGCACTGGATGGACAGGGGAGGTGGGGCAGCCTGAGGATGTCAAGAGACATAGGTCCATTTCCTCCCTGAAAGCAAGGGGGCAGAGCAGACTGACCCAACAAAGACACACACACACCAAACTGCATCAGGGAGCACAATTGAAATATAACAAGGGATTACAGAAAAAAGAGTGCTATCCCAACATGTTGCAATTCTGCAGAGCCAGTGTTGCCTCAATGGCAAAAGTGTAGGAACCTCTCCAGAGACCAGTGCCACAGCAGTTCCCTGCCCCCTGCTGCCCTCCCCCCACCTGGACTTACAAATACCAAGGAGTTTGCTGAGTATTCACCTGGTCTCCAAGTACTGGGCTGAAAGCTCAGGCCTGGTACTTGGAGACTCACAAATACTTGTAAGTATTCTTTTGGGGTACTTGGTTCATCCCTACTCTGTGGAAGGACGGTCCCCAAGTGCAAATGAGAGGAGAATCAGGCCACATGGACATGATACTGGTGCTGAGGTGAGAGCAAGTGTCCCTGTTCTGTGTGCAAATACCTACCTTTTGGGAGCACTTGTGACTATTTGTTGGTATTTTCTCACTATTCATCGATTCTATGCTTCTGCTAATTGTTGAGACTGGCGCCTGCCAATTTCTGACATTTTTCGTCAATTGATACAATTTTCCATCAAATTTTGGTATTTAAGAAGTGCCATACTGGGTCAGACCAATGGTCCATCGAGCCTAGCACCTGTCTCCAACAGCGGCCAATCTTGGTTGCATGGAGGAAGTACCAAACAGGTCACTATGGGGCAATCCTCCCTGTTGTTCACTCCCAACTGCCAACAGTAAGAGGTTACATTCCCCAAACCTGCTTGGCTAATAGCTGCTAATGGACCTATCCTCCAGAAACGTGTCCAACTCTTTCTTAAACCCAGCTATACTACTGGCCTTGACTATTTCTGTTAATGACTATTTCTGTCATTTTTCATCAATTCACAGCACTTTCCCTCATTTTTGGCAGTTTTACATCAATTTCTAGTATTTTCCCATCAATTTTACGTCACTTAGCCAGTATATAGAAATCATAGTGTTAACAATTCAATTCATTTTGCATTAGGGCAGTACACCAATGATTACACACTACCGAAAAATTACCAGAAGTACCAAGCAATTGTGATTCCTGAATGGGAACTAGCAAAAAATAGTGAAAAATAGAGAAAAAACTGTATGTTTCCTTGTCGTGTGAGTGAAGGTGAATGACCTGTTTCCAACGCAAACAGCATTCACTGCAATTGCTCGTTTCAGGCCTATACATGATACTTACTTACTTCTGCCTCTTTGTTATCAACATCCACTCCTGAGCATGATTTGTTAAAAGTGATAGAAAAACAAGGCTTTATGGCTGCAATCAACAAACCATTTACTCCAGAGTAACCCCACTGAACCCTTTAGTTTCTATGGGTCAAGAACCCAAAATACAGAGATAAAAAATACTCCAAATGTATTCTTCTTTCTCTGATTTTTGATAGACCAGCCTCCTGATTTTTGAACATTTGGCACTGGTAAAATTGCAGTCAAATGTCTGCTTCTATACTCATTAGAAGATGATAGGGATGTCAAGATAATACCTTCAGCAATCCAACTGACCAATATGCAGGTCATTAATTCCCTGCAAGTACATCAACCATTTAAAAAAAGATCAATATTTTTATTTATTTTTATCATCATCTTATAATGGCCTCGGTAGAGGCCATATTCCAAGGACCAAGGACTGGCTGGGATTAGCAACCCCCAGCTGAACCTCACAATGTAATCTTCTTCAGTGGTTAATCGTCATGGAATATCCTGGATTTGTCTTGATCATTTAATGCTCAAGTCTAAAAGTACTCATGTCATCTGACTTATTGAAGGTCCCTAGTTCCCTGCTATTGCTTTCAAGTCCAAACTAACTTCCTTTGAATTTAAACATGTAATTATCAGACAAATTCATTGCTTCTCTGCTTTGGAGGAGCCCTCCTTTTATGTGGCACCACATTCTGATTTAAGTATTTCCATGGGCCCCATTATTGCAGTAAGTGATAACCTCACAGTCATTAACATATAAAACCTCAGTGAGGTAGCAAATTACTACCCACTCTCCTTCACAGATAGGGAACTGAAACGCAATGGGACATAGGCCACAATCCTGAAGCTACTCAAATTCATGAGTCCCACTGATATTAGTAGGACTGACAACCTTGTGACTTGTTATTATTATTATTATTATTATTATTATTAACAAAAAATTATATAGCACCAGCAGTGTACCTGGCACTTTACAAAGTAATAAAATAGACACGGAGGGAGTTCCAGGCATGGGGGGCAGCAAGTGAGAAGGGACGAAGGCGCTTAGGGGAGCAGGGAAGGCGTGGAAGGGTGAGAGAAGGGACAGAGGAGGAGCGAAGTGCACGGGCTGGAGTATGGAGGGCGATAAGTGCAGAGAGGTAGGGGGGAGCAAGGTTGTGAAGAGCTTTATAGGTGAAGACTAGGAGCTTGTGCAGGATTCGTTCAGGAAGGGGAAGCCAGTGAAGCGAAGAGAGGAGGGGCTGCACATGGTCGAAGCGACTGGCGAGGTAGATGACCCTGGCAGCAGAGTTTTGGACAGAGATGAGGGGAGAAAGGTGAGACCGGGGAAGGCCAGTGAGAAGGAGGTTACAGTAATCGAGGCGAGAGATGACCAGAGCATGAACAAGAGTTTTGGCAGACGAGACAGAGAGAAAAGGGCGAATCTTAGCAATGTTATGGAGGGAGAAGCGACAGGATTTAGCAACAGAGTCAATGTAGGGTTTAAAAGAAAGGGCTGAGTCAAAGATGAAGCCTAGGCTACGGGCTTGGGGGACAGGCAGGATGGTGACTCCATCAATAGTTATTGACAGTGAGGAAGGAGAGGAAGGATGAGGGGGGAAGATAAGGAGTTCAGTTTTAGCCATGTTGAGTTTGAGTTGACGTTGAGACATCCAGGTAGAGATGTCAGAGAGACAGTTGATGAGACGAGCTTGAACAGAGGGAGAGAGAGAGGGAGTAGAGAGATAGAGTTGAGTGTCATCAGCATAGAGGTGGTATTGGAAGCCATGGGAGGCAATGAGTTTGCCTAAGGATGAGGTATAGATCGAGAAGAGGAGAGGGCCAAGAACAGAGCCTTGAGGAACACCAACTGAGAGGGGGAAGGAGGAGGAGGCGGAGTTGGAGAGAGACACATTAAAGGAGCGGTCAGAGAGGTAGGAGGAGAACCAGTTATGGACAGAGCCACAAAAGCCAAGGGAGTGAAGGGAATCCAGCAAGAGTGAGTGGTCAACAGTATCGAAGGCAGCAGAGAGATCAAGGAGGACAAGAATGGAATAGAGACGTTTAGATTTAGCCACCAGAAGATCGTTGGTGATCTTAGCGAGAGCAGTTTCAGTAGAATGAAGGGGGCGGAAGCCAGATTGGAGGGGGTCAAGGGAGGAGTTGGAGGATAGGAAGTCAAGGCAGCGGGAGTAGACAACACGTTCAAGCAGCTTGGAAGCAAAAGGAAGGAGTGAGACAGGACGATAGCTAGAAGGGTCAGAGGGGTCAAGAGTGGACTTTTTGAGAATAGGAGAGACTGTGGCATGTTTGAAGGCAGAAGGGAAAGAGCCAGTAGAGAGGGAGAGGTTGATGATGTGCAGGAAGGAAGGGGCGACAGTGGGAGTAATGGAGGTGAGGAGGCGGGAAGGAATGGGATCAAGGGGGCAAGTGGAAGGGTTGGAGGAGGAGAGCAGAGAGGAGATTTCCTTAAGGGAGGCAGGGGAGAAGGAGGACATGAGAGAAGGAGGGGGAGGAGGGAGAGGGGTGGGAGTGGGAAGAGAGGAGTGGGAAGCGATGTCGAGGCGGATCTTGTCTATCTTGGAGGTGAAGAAGGAGGCAAGATCCTGAGCAGAAAGGGAAGAAGGAGGGGGAGGACAGGGAGGCTTGAGGAGGGAGTCAAAGGTAGAGAACAGGCGGCGAGGGTCCCGAGAACAGGACTCAATGCGGGAGGCATAGTAGTGTTGTCTAGCAAGGGAGATAGCAGAAGTAAGGGTGGAGAGACAGAATTTGAAGTGAAGGAAGTCAGCGTGAGAATGGGATTTGCGCCAGAGTCGTTCAGCAGCACGAGTGCAAGAACGGAGGTGGCGGATACTAGGGGTGAGCCAAGGACGGGGGTTGTGGGAGAAGGCAGGGCGGGAAGAGAGAGGGGCATGGGAGTCAAGTGTGGAGGAGAGAGAGGCGTTGAGAGCAGAGACAGCGGAGTCAGGGGAGGAGGAAGAGAAGACTGTAGGAAGAAGGGGAGAGAGAAAGGAGGCAAAGTCCAGGGGATCAATAGCTTGAAGGTCATGGAAGGGGCGTAGAGAAGGGGACGAGAAGGGGGGACAGTGGGAAATGTTGAAGAAGGCAAGGAAGTGGTCTGAAATAGGATGAGGATCGAAGGAGAGATCAGCGACAGAGAAGTTTCTAGAGAGGACAAGATCAAGAGAATGGCCATTAGTATGGGTGGGAGAGTTGGTCCAAAGGTGGAGCTTGAAGGAAGAGGCAAGGGAGAGGAAGTGAGAGACTGAGGACTGAGATGGGTCATCAACATGAATGTTGAAGTCACCAAGGATGAGAGTGGGGATATCAACAGAGAGGAAGAAGGTGAGCCAAGACTCAAAGTCAGAGAGAAAGGAAGAGAGAGGACAAGGGTGACGGTAGATGACAGCAACACGTAGATGGAGGGTGGAGTAGAGGCGCACGGAGTGAGCCTCAAAGGTATGGAAGGAGAGAGAGGGGGAAGGAGAAATTGGTTTGAATTGACAGGATTTAGCAAGAAGGAGGCCTACCCCACCACCCCGTCCTTCAGGGAAGGGCTGGTGAGAGAAAGAGAGACCCCCACAGGAGAGGGTAGCAGGCGTGACAGAGTCTGAGGGAGTGATCCAAGTTTCAGTAAGGGCAAGGAGCTGGAGGGGGCGAGAAAGGAAAAGATCATGGATATAGGGAGCTTTGCTGATAGATGAGCAACAGTTCCAGAGGGAGCAGAAAAATGGTAGTTGTTCCAGGATTGCTGCCTAAGTGGCTTGCTGGAGGTCACACAGGGAGTCTGGGACAGCACAGGGAACTGAATCCAGATTGTCTCTTCTCACCATATCTCTTCTCTTCCTTCCAACTCTAGTTTCCTCATTTTCATGAGTTAGAGCAAGGGGAAGAGGAGGCATGGGGAGTAAAGCTAAAACAGGAGAAACACCTCTTCCCCCTGGTTTTGGTAAGCAGGGCTTGTATGAAACTCCCCCCAGGGCTTGCCTGCTCATTGGACAATTGGTCAGCTTGTCCTGAAGCCACATGGGAGTAATTATAGTGGGAGACATGACAGACACGTCCCCAACAAATTTCCCCCCCTCTCCCAGTTCAGGGATAGGAGCATGGAGGAGGATTTTATTTAATTTTATTTTATTTATTTATTTATTTATTTATTTATCCTGCCCTTCCCTAAAAAGCTCAGGGAGGCTTACAAACAATGTAAGCCCATATGTGGGGTCAGCATCCATCACAGATTTTATAAGGGTTGGCGCCAAGTGGAGTGCAACTCCTGCAGCTTCTATGGGCTGTTGGGCTCTAATGCACATGTGCATTAACATGTGTGTCTGTATGTGTACAAACACATCTGTATGTGCATTTGTGGCATGTGGTGACATTTCCTCTTGGGTAATCAATAACAATTAGGGGGACAGAGCATGTGGTGATAAGTAATTTAGGGAAGAGAGGATCCTTGGTTTCTAATTGTCATTTTTATGGGTGTTTTTGGATGGATGTGGGGCTGTCCAACACCAGAGCTGCCTCTGTATCCACCCACTCTCATACCCACCGGGGTTGGGATCAGATGGACCCGGTGGGTTCTCCGAGCTGCAGTCCACCTGTAGGTGCCCCCCACACACACACACCACAGAGTTGCAGGCAATTGCCCAACACTCTAGGCTGGCACCCACAACTTTACAGTGTTGCCTGGAAGCAGAGCAGCAGCATGGATCCACTCATCAGACAGACAGCTGCTCTGCTTCAGCAGGAAGCAGTGCCTTGGGTTTGACTGGCCGGCTCTGCTGGTGCGCTGCTCTGCCTGCCCATCTGGCGGGGCCTCCTGGGCTGCCTTCAGATGAACGGGTCACCCAGGGGTGAAGCAGACTTGCGCAACAAGCATTGGGACAGCCAACCATCTAAAAACACCTTATGAGACTGCTGGGTGAAGGGATTTATTTTGTCCAGGGCAGCCAAATATCTTGAAGGAAGTTGTAACTGGATCTGGATCAGAGCTGAAATGGGTACTTGATTGCAGTAACACCCGCAGTTTCAAATTCCACCTCGGGCACCCGACCCAGTATCCAATTACCCATAAAATCCGTTTTCACTGTTACCAATGTACCGATGTACTGATTTACTATTTACCAAGTGGTAAGTCTGAAAATTGGTATGGAAAAATAGTAGGACTGAAACAAACAGCTAAATGTTTATTTATTTATTTATTTATTTATTTATATCAAATTTATATCCTGCCCCTCCTGCCGACAGGACAGCCCGGGGCGGCGAACAACAGTATAAAAAAGTAAATAAATAAAACAATTAAAAAACATTAAAAATACACAATACGGTTGGGGGGGGAGAAACTCCCCCCCCCCCCCACGCCTCCCCCTCACCAAAAGCCTGGCAGAACAGCCAGGTCTTATATAAACGCCGAAATGACAGGAGAGTGGGAGCTAGCTTGCTGCTCACAAGAAATTATGCCATACTGGCCCGATAAGCAAAGCATGAAACCACATGGAACTAATGCATTAACATAAGCAGCATCCTCTTCCCAACAATCCAAACAATTTAAAAAAATCATTAAAAATCTTAACTAGGAGTTTGCACTGGCCAAGAAAATCTGGCATAAGGAATAAAAAGTGCCTGAGATTCACATTGCAGATTATCCCAACGTATTCCTCACTCTTTGGGTATCAGGAAATGGTCTGGAAATCTTTGGATACCTTAGCTGCTGGCTAAACACTTATCAGACAAATATCCCATAATACACAGACGTCAGCTAGTCATTTACTAAGCCCTATAACTGAAGAGCAAACAAGATGGAATGCAGAATAAACCAACATCCTGCACAATCAGGGATCTATTGGATATTGTTTTCCTTGCTGAGATGGCATCTCTGTTATAAGGTCCCAGTGACAGTAGATGGAAGATAGGAAGCAGTGAGGTCTCTAGGAAGGCTTCTTTGAGGCAGTGTTAAAGTTGCTTTTAGCTATGATTACAAACTCAATTAGAAGGTAATTCCAGCACTAATGAAACAACAAATGGTTGAGAGTTAATGTGCTTGGCAGGCCATCCAGCCCAATCCTAGAAAAACAGCCAAGCAAACCCACCAAAAATAAAACTCACAAAAGTTACTGGAGGTCACAGAATTGCTATTCCCTGTTTCTGTGCTGCGGTCGCCAGTGTCAAATGCAATCGATTTCAAACAGGAAAGCCTTGTTGGTAAATTCAAGCACTGTTTGTGAGAGAACACTGGAAAATTCTGATCCACATCCGCCATCTGGATTTTAAATGGAGATGATTGTGAAATGGGCTATCCATCCTGCGGTAAATTAAAAACCCCTCTTCTCCAATAGCATTTTTATTTTGTCCTGAATTGGGGACCAAAAGTCTGAGCTTTAGAATTTCTCATCAAAAATTTCCACTTTGCCAGAAATGGGGCCAAACCAAAATATTCTACTCAGAGTGATTCAAATGATCAAAATGAAAAAAAAAATTGCTTGCCCATTTTTCACTTCAGTTACTGGTAAAATGAACAGATGTTTTTGTATTCACAAATCCAAAAATCCCAATAATATGCACATCTGATACAGATATCTGGTTAGTTGGTTTATTCAGTTTGGTTATTCAGTTACTTTGTTTTGACACTATATTTAGTGCTAGTGCACAGACACAGTAAACCCAAAAACTGAACCAAATACCTAATCAACCGGAAACGGAAATAACTGACACAGATATCCAAATGAAGCAGGATAAATATTCACTTTGTCAGATTCCATTTGAAGGGGTCAAATTTGGCAGATAATATATTCACTTAAAATATTAATTTAACCTCTACTCTCAACTAAACTTCCCACAGAGGAAATGGTACTCCTGTACAAATGCCTGCGGAAAGGGCATTCCCATGGTCCTTTCTGCAGCAAGGCCAGTAGGGGCCATGATTTGGACCCCATGGTTAGAGGGGGCCCCACAGGAAGGTCAATGTTCCTCTATCCCCGGGACAGGATATTTCAGCAGGGCCATCTCGTTGCCTGTGATTCTCAGCTCCGGGAGTAGCTGGCTGTTTCCTGTGGAGCTCTACCCCCTCTAAATTTCAGCTACTAGGGAGTGAGAGCAGAGTCCTGCAGGAAGGGGATAAGGGGTGCAGATTTGGAGGGAGGGGGAATTCAAATTCTAAGGCCAGCCCCGGGCATTTTCATTATGAGAAAAAAATTAAGTGTTGTTAGGAATTTCCAAAAACTCTGGTTTGAAATGCCTCGAAGTCAGGACATTCAAGTCTGGGCTCGTAGTTGAGTCAGAACAACAACAGGAGCCACTACCAAGCCAGGTTCAGGTTCCAAACACCATTACAGCTAGAGTAGGGATGGAGCTTGTCTATCCGTTTGGGCTCACCTCTAGGTGTTTGTCTTCTAAGAGGGCTGAGTAACAGAGACATGAAAACAGAATTCTAGTTTCCTTTGCCAGGGAGAGAGGTGAGAGGTCAACACATTGTGGAGATAACATGGTCCAGAGGGCTGAATACTAAGCAACACATTAGATTTCTTGAGTTCTCCTGATCTCTGACATGCACCTATTGAGTGGCCTTGGGCAAGTCACTTAATCTCTGTTGTAAACTATCCATCCTTAAAGTCCTCAAAGTCACCTACTTGACAGGACTGATGTGAGGGTTAACTAATACCTGGAAAGGGCCTTGTGAACTTGTAGCATTGACAGGGAAAAAAAATGCATTAGGTTGCTGCCCAGCTCTCTCATGTCCCTGTTGCTTTAAAAGCATTGTGGTTCTTCTGCTGTGGGAGCCTGGTAGCATGTTTTGCCTAAAAGCCTAGTATGAGGTTAGATTAGAAATCCTCTTTGCTCTATAATAAAGAGAACCCTCGAGGATACAACCTGGGTTCTGTTGCTGATATAAAGGAAAAGGGGTTCATTCAAAAGAAAGAAATCTCAGGTTTCCTTCCCCTATAGCAATTGCAAAACAGCCCAACTCTCTCTGTAGTTGTACTTTAACCCTTTGCAATCAATTATGACTTCATACAAGAAAGGGCCCTCTGTGGCCCGGACATTTACATACTCGTACCAACAGAACCTGCAATCGAGCTGTCTCTAAAACCCAGAATGGGACACGCAACATGTGTTATTATCCAGTAGGATTTTGTTTGCCTTTCAGAGAGATTTCATAATGGCCCAAGTGAGAGCAGAGTATAACATCAGCCATCTTTGCTAGCAAAATGAAAGCTTCAGGATTTTACTTCAGTGCTAATGAAAAATATCAGCTCCTATGTCATGATCTCAGTAATGCCATAGTAAATCCATAGTAAGGCAACTGAATGCAGTAGATTTACCAATTCACTTTGAGTAATTATTATTTATTCATTATGGTAATGTTTAGGGGTTAAAAACAGAAATCAGAGCCAAGTCTGGCCTTAGTGTAAGCAGGACACAGGGCGGGGAACAAATGCAGGAGCCCCTTCTTCCATCGGCGGCATTGCCACCACTGGCCAACAGGCCTTGGGGTGCTTCCCAGCTCAGGGGAAGCTCCCCAGCCTGGGGCGGCGTGCTACCCAGGGCTGGACTCGGGGATGGGTGGAGGGGCACTCCCCTTCGCCCATCCCCAACCCTGAGCAGCCATCAGATCACTTACCTGATCTGCCGCTGCTGCTGCTGCCACCACCACCTCTGGCCTGGGCCCCATGCTGAGCTCAGAGCTTCAGGTAGGGTGTTCACCACGGCAGCAGATTAAATCTGCCACCGCGCTGCCGCCGCTGCCACCAGACATTCCACTCCCTCCCCCTCCGCTGCCTGTTACAGTCTCAGCCAGGGGAAATGAGGGAGAGAGAGAGACAGAGGCCTCACCTCTCCCTCATTTCCCCTGGCCGAAACAGCCAGGCAGTGGAGGGGGCCAATGGCGTGAGGGAGAGGCGGGGCCTCTGCCTGCTTCTCTCTCACTTCCAGCAGAAGTGAGAGAGAAGCCAAGGCCCCACCTTTCCCTCACTCCTTGCCCCCTCCCCCAGCCTGTCAGTCTCTCGGCCTGGGGAAATGAGGGAGAAGTGGAACCCTCATTTCCCCTGGCCAAGAATGTGACAGGCAACGGGGGGTGGGCACAGAGTGTATGAGAGGTGGGGCATCTGCCTGTCCCTCACTCCTGCTGGCCCCCTCCACTGCCTGTCAGTCAGAGTCGGTCAGGAGCCCTGTGCTCGGGGTCCCCAGCTCCCGGTCACTGTCAGGCCGGGAGCTGGGGACCCTGAGTGCGCCCCCCCAGGACACCTGTCCCGAGCCGCCCCACGGCAGGGCCAACCCTGATCAGAGCTAACCTGTGTGAATGACTGGGCAATGAATGGACTACAAGCAGAATGTTGGGAGTCAAACAACTTATGCCCCAATCCGCTGTCACTGTGTGCACACTGTGCAAACACATTGCATGCACTCAGCGCACACCAGACACAAGTGTTGCACATGCACACATGGCTTGTGGACCTTAGATCTACTTACTCTTATTTCAGTCACTGATCTGCTGGGTGTGTTTGGGTAAGTCACTTTGCTCATCTGTGCCTCAGTTTCCTCCTCTGTACAATGGAAATACTTATCCCATTTGGAAAGTACTTTGAGATTCACAGATGTGAGGTATGTGACAAGTGTCAAAATGGCAGTTTTTGTCCCATGGGTCTTAAAATGCCTTACATCTTTACTGCCTTCTATAGGAGGACTTCAACATGCTTTATAAATGTGTACTTGTGCTACACAAAAGGCAGGGTAAAATATCTTAAAGAAACAAGAAACAGAGAAACAGGCAGGTTGACGTGATTCATGGCAAATGCAATGAACCAGTAGAACACAGACATCCTGACTCCCGGTTCTTTATCTGAACTACCTGAACAGTTCTCTCCTTCATGGTGACATCCAGAGTTCTGAAACTTTTCTCCTATATGTTTGAAAATGTAGGCTGAATTGAGGCACAAAAGTAAATGGAGACGTTTCATATTGGAGATGACTGAGTCTGTGGTATCTTTGCATCTATGATTCCCAGCACTTGCCCTGGCACCCCATAAGGTTGCATTGTCTGAGTGTTACTGACTTAGGCCTGCCTTGAGTATGGATAATAAAACACCTTCCTTACTCCTGGGGTATGTGAACCTGAATTTTTCATAACATGTTTAGACTGTCTCTGGAGAGAATGCTGTAAAATGTGATTGCCGATTCCCATCTCAAAATCACTTCTGCTAATTAAACACCTTCAAATCCCCCCTCCCCCCACCCCTCTCTCTCTCTTATTTTGGCTGGTTCCAAGAGGATATTATTTTTAGCTAAAGAGGGTTAAAGGGGAAGGGAATTGTGCCAGATTCAGGTTGTTAGGAGATGGGGAGAGAGGAAGAAGCTCAGAGGGGGATCCGTAATGATTAACATTCCATTTAATAATAAGACAGAGCTCCAGTGCATGAGCCCGTGCTAAATTAAGCTTCTGAGTTGGGAATACTTTCCAAAACTCCTTTCTAGATGACTTAATTAGGCGACAGGTATTTCCGGAGTCAAATGGCTGGACTTGGCAATAAAGACACAAGAATTTACTCTAGGATCTGATAGACACCACACACAAATATATTCCACACAAGACAAGGCGGTGTGTTGTAGGATTTGACTGGTTAAGCGTTCAGCCAGCATTCTTTCTTTTTAGCCGTCTGACCCCCTGCCAAGCCACAGTAATAAATGGTGTACGAGCACAATCCCGATTAGGGGGCCAGGAGGTTAATCTCCAGGTCTCTATCTGATAAAGTCTGTATCCAGACACCGTACTCCGCAGCCTATTGATAATCTTAGGGCTTGCCATTATTTAGTGTCGGCGCTGGATTGAGGTGTACAGTCTGCGGTCCTGGCTCAAATGATGTGATCAATCTAAGTCAGCTTTGCTCTTTTCTTATTCTGCTTGACTCTCTCTCTCCCTCTTTGTCTCCTCCTTCCTCTCTGTTCCAGTGATTAAAGATGCAGGATCCCTAGCTGTTTACTGACGGTGCTGAATACTATCTGAGGCAAAGCAAGTCTGTCATATTAGACAGTCTGGAGGAGAGAGAGAAACTCTCACTTACACAAACCACTAAGCTCTTTAGTTTTAATTCACGCAGGGGGGAAAAAATAGTTGAAAAGCTTTCATTTCACTGCAGTTTCCTGTGGCTAATAGATTTGTCTTTTTTGTGCCCCATAGAGAAAAACTTTGCTTTTAAATATCACGTCAGTGCACTGGGGAGGAAACAGCAATGCCATGTTCGCCTTACCCTCTGGAATGTAAACTACCCCCACGTAGTTCAACCAGAGGTAAAGCCATTGTATGTGGCTGCTCCTACTCAGGGGTAAATTGCCCTATCACCACCCTCAGCCCACCCTTGGGGTAACATAGCCCTAGGTAAAGGATATCACAAAGAAAGGTTGTTTTGTGGGTGGTCCTATATGATAGCATGGAGTAAGAGGTAGTTTACCGCAGAGTAAGAACTGCCAGATGACTATTTGGAAGTAACTTATATACTCAAAGGTGAACATTTTGTGTGAACATGCAAAGCAGGGATGGCTTATTGCTACATGAGGCCACTGAGAGCTTGAGGGTTCTCGTAGACTTCACTACAAAGATTCTTCCAACTCCAGAGATTGTTTCCTCATCTTCTTCCTGTGTCATGATATTGTGGTCTCTATAACCCACTCTAGATTGTTTATGACTCAGTTCCCCCCCAATTGCAGCACCCACTGGACCAGCTCTCTCCAGAACTGATTCAGCCTGTAATGGGTTAACCCATTTGTCACCTTTAAACCTCAGTTTCCCAAGCACAAAACTCTTTCCTAGTTTCGTCTGTACTTACAAGCACAGAATTTCCCCAAACTGTGTCAGACCAATGTTAGGAATTCATTTAACTACACCAGGCCCAGTTAAAAATAGTTTATTATAGGGCCACAGTCATGGCCCTATAGTTAAGGCGGTAGCAAACTCTCATTGAACAGCACCTATGCTGTTCAATGGGAGCCAGTAGAGCAAAAACTTTCAGTTGGTGACCATTCTAGCTTTCCTCCAGCAGTGCGTGTTCTGTGATTACAAACAATGAAGGGGAGTCCAGGGGCGGGGGGGGGGATGAAGGTGGGGGGGGTCCCCATTCCTCACCTGCCTCTGCCTGCTAGTAGTGCTGCTGCAACAGCAGTGGGACACCGGGACACCGATCGGACTGGGAGATAAAGCTGTTCATTTACAAACAACTCCTCCCCATGTGAGTGATCAGAAGGTTGTTGCCTTGTAAAGAAGGGTCTTCAAGATGACTCTTAACATTCTCATAACTGGGTTGTGCATGCTCACCATACTCAAATAATAGACCACGTCATGGTCTCGAAATCCTCTAGTATAAAAAGCACTCCCCTCAGAATGGCATTTCCTTCCAACCCTTTCTAGGAATCTAAGAAATTTCCATGCAGGGCTGGAAGGATGGGTGTTGAGAGAAT
This sequence comes from Sphenodon punctatus, assembly GCA_003113815.1. Lineage (NCBI taxonomy): Eukaryota > Metazoa > Chordata > Lepidosauria > Sphenodontia > Sphenodontidae > Sphenodon > Sphenodon punctatus. Next base: position 901,154 of record QEPC01000069.1, read on the forward strand.
GTTAGGAGCCATCTCGAAGACCCCTGTTTACAAGACAGCAACAATTTGTTCTTCTTTGTGTGGCTCCTCACAGGCTTTTTTTGAACAGCTCAGTCAGGTGGTGGGTCTGTGGGCAAGCCAGTGCATGGGCAGGGTGTGTAAATGGTTGCATACGCATCCTTACTCACCCCCCCACTCATCCGTTTTTCTCAGTTGCTCCGTACATGGGGATGAGATGAGGGGGTGAGTGAGGATGCATGTTAGGCAGGCGTGCGCATGTACCCCCCATTCACTGTGGGCATGTGTGCTCAGTTGTTCACACAGGACTCCACCACCAGCACGACATAAAGGGGGGGGGGCCCATCTTGATTTCTTGGCCAGGGGCCCATTGCACCCTAGCTACGCCCCTGGTCTAGTGTGCATGATTGAACAATTTGAATGAGTGCATGAGGTGAGAGTATGTGTGTGTAGTGTGTGTGTGATCAAATTGAATGAATGTGTGAGATGAAAGCATGTGTGTACTTTGTCTCAATAACTGTATGTGTGATCAGTTAGAATGAGTGCATGAGTGTCTTTAGACATAATGTCAATGAGTGTCTGAATGTGTGTTTTGACCGTGATATGAACACTGGTTTTGTCCTGTGTTCACCAGGTGCGCTGTTTAGACACACAACGCATCTTGGGGCAAATTGGTGTTTTGCTCGCCACCCGATCTCAGCATGCAAGCGCTACCACCTTGTTCCCCGGGTTGTACCAGCTAACATGCCACGTAATATCATTAGACACAATAGTGGCCACGTGTTCAGCTGGAACAAGTAAATTGTCCTTGTGATGCAATGGTGTTCACATCATGTGTTCAATGGGTGGCCAAATTGTTGTTGGGATTGTTATGGTGCTTACACATAATGGCCAAACACGTGCTTAGGGATTTTGACACTCGATCTTTGTTATGTCTAAAGACGCCCCTAGTGTGCGAGGTGAGAGCACATGTGTGAATGAGTGTGTGACCTCTTTTACACGAGACACACCCATGCAGTGGCATGGGTGGGTGCATCTCATATGAAAGAAATCGTTTGTGTGCTCCTGTGTAACACGCACCTCCACCCATCACCCCTGCATATAGATACCTGCGAAAGACAGGTTCTCTATATGAGGGATGTGGGTGATGAATGAGTGCCTGTGTGCACCTGCAGTGTTCTTGTGTCTGGGGCCAGCTTATACATTAACAAAACTATTAAGTTTCAAAAGAAGGGCAAATTACCTAGACAAAAAACCTTCTGTTTAAAAGCTTGTTAAGGCAGTATTACAAGTTATACTCAAACGTTAACATGACAGTAAATTGTATGTTAAGGCAACTTTATTAAATATCAGACCAATCTATAGATTTTTTCTTTTCTTATTCATTAATAAAAAAAAAATATGGCTTAACTGAAATTAAACTGTATACATTCCTCATCACGTATAAGTATTGTTCAGTCAGCATACCACACATATGCAGCTTAATTTCAGTTAAGTCATAATTTTTTTATTAATGAGGAAAAGAAAAATGTATAGATTGGTCTGACTTTAATAAAGTCCCATCAGCAGCCTTTATTTCCCCCACAGTGCACACAATCACCCAGTCCCCCCACCCCACCTCCATCAACCTGTCCCCTTCCATCAACCCCCATCATGTGGCCCTTCCCCTCCCCCCCCTTCCCACCATCCCCACTCGTTTCCTTGGCCGTCCCCGCGAGCGCCCGCTGGGGCCGACGGAGCTCTGCGAGCTCGCCTCCCCTCCGCTGTCCGTGTCCCCTGCAGTGTCCTGGGCCGGCCCCGGTCCCAGCGGGGGGGCCGGTGG
>QEPC01000069.1:915055-947617 GCA_003113815.1 Sphenodon punctatus
ACCGCTGCACCCGGAGCTCCGCAAAGAAAGGTACAGCAGCACTGTCACTCACTTGTAGTAGGGGTGATCCCTGGGGGGTTGGGGAGGTGTTAAACACCCCCCCCAGGGATCGGGTCTATACTTACCGGCGGCTGCGGGGACGCCGCAGCCGCTGGTGCTGGGGGGGCGGCTCTTTTTTTTAACAAAAATCCAAGCTGGGCAGGGTGGGTGGGTGGTGTCCCCCCTTCCACCCGCGCAGTCTGGGAGGGGGAGGGGGGAGGAATTCTGGAATTGTATTCCATTGATTTCAATGGGGACACAGTGCCCCATTGAAATCAATGAAATAAAACCGGTACCGGATACCGGATTTAATCCAAGAATCCGGTTCTTTGAGAACCGGAAACCGGTAAATCCGGTATCTGGTAATTTCCCCGGGGTCCCACCCCTACTAAGCACTAATTGCTTGCCTTATTCCATTAGGTAATTATGAAGAACATTTGGTTCATTGGTGATTCCTACATCACCAGACTAGAGCAATTCTGCCACACAGAACACACTGAGGTCGATTTGAATTTGAAAAATGTTACAGTGCGATGGATCAGAAGGGGTGTGTGCGATGGTCTAATGTATTTCCTGCTTTAAAGAACAAAAGGCAATTCATTGCCTCCTTTTATTCCCTTCCTTCATGTATTGTAATCCACTCTGGTGGTAACGATATTGGAATGCTCAAAGGCGTTGAGATACTAGAATGCACGAGAAACAATTTAATGATAATCTGTCGGCTTTTTCCTGGCTGCAAGATTGTTTTCTCTGATCTCATTATTCACAAGTGCAACAGATATAGCACAAACATGAAGGCTATTAATAAATGTGTTTGAAATTGTATCAAGTCTGTTGCTGCTTTCATTAAAGATATTGACATGGTTTCGGTCTGGCATAGGAACATTGTAGCCACTGATAGCAATATGTTTTTGGACAATGGTGTACGTCTTTCACAATATGGCATGTCTCTTAGGGATTGGCAAATGTTTTAAAATACACTCATTTTTTTCTAGCTTTCTTTCTGTAGATTATCAAAAGAAAAGAAGAAATGGCACACGATTCCGCAAAGCGGAAACATGATGATTCCTCTTCTAAACTGTGCAATAGAAGTCACTGTCCAAGCCCTACATTTTCACTTCACAATGGGGAAAAAAGGGTCCCAGAACCCTGATGGTGGGTCCTGGGGCTGGAGTGGCTGATTCTTGAAGCGGTGGAATGACAGCTCCCCATGAGTGGAATGATGGCCCCAGAACCCTGATGGTGGGTCCTGGGACAGGAGTGGCAGCTTCTGGATGAAGTGGAATGACAGGCCTCCCTTCCTGCAATGTAGACCCAAGAACTCTGATGGTGGAACCTTTGGCTGGAGTGGCTGTCTGCTTCTTGATGCAGTGGAATAACAGCTCCCCGTGAGTGGTATGATGGCCCCAGAACCCTGATGGTGGGCCCTGGGACTAGAGGGCCAGCTTCTGGATGACGTGAATGGACAGCCCTCCCTACGTATAATGTAGGCTGGGAATCCTGATGGTGGGACCTGGGGCTGGGGTGGCTGCTTCTTGATGCGGTGGAATGACAGCTCCCCATGAGTGGAATGATGGGCCCAGAACCCTGATGGTGAGTTCTGGTGATGGACTGGCCATTTCTTGATTCTGTGGACTGATGGCTCCCCTTGATTGTAACGTAGGCCCCAGAACCCTGAAGATGGGTCCTGGAACAGGAGTGTCAGCCTCTGGAGAAGTGGAATGACAGCCCTCCCTGCATGTAATGTAGGCCCCAGAACCCTGGTGGTGGGTCCTGGGGCTGGAGTCGCTGGCTGTTTCTTGATGCAGTGGAATGACAGCTCCCAGTGAGCGGAATGACGGCCCCAGAACCCTGATGGTGGGTCCTGGGACTAGAGTGGCAGCTTCTTGATAATGTAGATGTACAGCCCCCCATGCCTGAAACGTAGTCCCCAGAACCCTGATGGTGGGTCCTGGGGCTGGAGTGGCTGTTTCTTGATTCCGTGGAATGATGGCTCCCCTTGATTGTAACGTAGGCCCCAGAACCCTGATGGTGGGTCCTGGAACAGGAGTGCCAGCCTCTGGAAGAAGTGTAACAACAGTTCTCCCTGCCTGTAATGTAGGCCCCAGAACCCTGGTGCTGGGTCCTGGAGCTGGAGTGGCTGACTGTTTATTGATGCAGTGGAATGACAGCTCCCCGTGAGCGGAATGATGGCCTCAGAACCCTGACAGTTGGTCCTGGTACTAGAGTGGCAGCTTCTGGATGACTTGGATGGACATCCCCCTGTGCCTGGAACGTAGGCCCCAGAACCCTGATGATGGGATCTGGGGCTGGAGTCACTGCTTCTTGATGCAGTGGAATGACAGCTCCCCATGAGCGGAATGACAGCCCCAGAACCCTGACTGTGGGTCCTGGGACTAGAGTGGCAGCTTCTGGATGAAGTGGAATGACAGCCCTCCCTGCCTGTAATGCAGGCCCCCAAACCCTGATGGTAGGACCTGGGGCTGGACTGGCTGTTTCTTGATGCCATGAAATGATGGCTCCCCTTGACTGTAATGTAGGCCCCAGAACCATGATTGTGGGTCCTGGGACTGGAGTGGCTGCTTCTGGATGACGTGGATGGACATCCCTCCCTGTCTGTAATGTAGGCCCCAGATCCCTGATGGTGGGACCTGGGGTTGGAATGGCTGCTTCTTGATGTGGTGGAATGACAGCTCCCTGTGAGTGGAATGATGGCCCCAGAAACCTGACAGTGGGTCCCGGGGCTGGACTGGCTGTTTCTTGATGCCACTGAATGATGGCACCCCTTGACTGTAACGTAGTCCCCAGAACCCTGATGGTGAGTCCTGGGACAGGAATGGCTGCTTTTTGATGCGGTGGAATGACAGATCCCCATGAGCAGAATGACGGCCCCAGAAACCTGACAGTGGGTCCTGGAACAGGAGTGGCAGCATCTGGATGAAGTGGAATGACAGCACTCCCTTCCCATAATGTAGGCCCCAGAACTAGGTATGTGCCATTCGGTCATTCTGTCCAAAAACTTAATTCGGTTTCCTGGGTTCGGTCCTGCAGAGTTCTGACCCCCCCAAACGTTCAGAAGGTTTGGCCACCTGGAGGTCTGGGGCACTCCAGAGCTGCTGTGGGGGCATGGCAGTCTGTCAGAGACACAGCAGCAGCAGCAGAAGCAGCAGCAGCAGCAGAGACCGGGAAGGCTTGGGACTTGGCACCCCGGGTTGCCTGGGCAAGCAGGCTTTGCCCTTGGCCCCCGGGGTGCTCATGAGTGCATGACTGGCTGTCTGAGACCCTGCGGTGACAGCAGCAGCAGCAGCAGAGACCAGGAAGGCTTGGGGCTTGGTGGCTGGCCTGGCACCCCTACTTGGCCAGGCCTTGCAGGCTGACAGGCAGCGGTGAAGCAGTGGCAGAGGCCCAGCCAGGGCTTTGTGGCTTGCACCTCTACTCATCTGGGCGTTGCAGGCTTCCAGGCATCGGCGGAGCAGCAGTAGAGGCCTGACCAGGGCTTGGTGACTGGCACCCCTAGTTGGCTGGGCATTGCAGGCTTGCATCCTACTTGCCATATCTCAACAAGCTCTTCTACAGATTGGTCAAGCCTTCCCCATTGGTGAATCACGTGGCCACCCAGTAGCAGACACTGGAGACAGAGAACCATCAGAAGAAACAGCATTCCAAGTCTCACCCACCACAATTACTACAATCTTTTCTGGATGCTCCAGCTGTTGCTTCATGCACCGCACACTCACAGCCTCCTCTTGTGTTGTGACCAGAGTCCCCACAGCAGTCTGATGTTGCAGAATTGTGTAAGCTGCTGCTATCAATGCATATTTTGCCAGNGCGGTGGAATGACAGCTCCCCATGAGTGGAATGATGGCCCCAGAACCCTGATGGTGGGTCCTGGGACAGGAGTGGCAGCTTCTGGATGAAGTGGAATGACAGGCCTCCCTTCCTGCAATGTAGACCCAAGAACTCTGATGGTGGAACCTTTGGCTGGAGTGGCTGTCTGCTTCTTGATGCAGTGGAATAACAGCTCCCCGTGAGTGGTATGATGGCCCCAGAACCCTGATGGTGGGCCCTGGGACTAGAGGGCCAGCTTCTGGATGACGTGAATGGACAGCCCTCCCTACGTATAATGTAGGCTGGGAATCCTGATGGTGGGACCTGGGGCTGGGGTGGCTGCTTCTTGATGCGGTGGAATGACAGCTCCCCATGAGTGGAATGATGGGCCCAGAACCCTGATGGTGAGTTCTGGTGATGGACTGGCCATTTCTTGATTCTGTGGACTGATGGCTCCCCTTGATTGTAACGTAGGCCCCAGAACCCTGAAGATGGGTCCTGGAACAGGAGTGTCAGCCTCTGGAGAAGTGGAATGACAGCCCTCCCTGCATGTAATGTAGGCCCCAGAACCCTGGTGGTGGGTCCTGGGGCTGGAGTCGCTGGCTGTTTCTTGATGCAGTGGAATGACAGCTCCCAGTGAGCGGAATGACGGCCCCAGAACCCTGATGGTGGGTCCTGGGACTAGAGTGGCAGCTTCTTGATAATGTAGATGTACAGCCCCCCATGCCTGAAACGTAGTCCCCAGAACCCTGATGGTGGGTCCTGGGGCTGGAGTGGCTGTTTCTTGATTCCGTGGAATGATGGCTCCCCTTGATTGTAACGTAGGCCCCAGAACCCTGATGGTGGGTCCTGGAACAGGAGTGCCAGCCTCTGGAAGAAGTGTAACAACAGTTCTCCCTGCCTGTAATGTAGGCCCCAGAACCCTGGTGCTGGGTCCTGGAGCTGGAGTGGCTGACTGTTTATTGATGCAGTGGAATGACAGCTCCCCGTGAGCGGAATGATGGCCTCAGAACCCTGACAGTTGGTCCTGGTACTAGAGTGGCAGCTTCTGGATGACTTGGATGGACATCCCCCTGTGCCTGGAACGTAGGCCCCAGAACCCTGATGATGGGATCTGGGGCTGGAGTCACTGCTTCTTGATGCAGTGGAATGACAGCTCCCCATGAGCGGAATGACAGCCCCAGAACCCTGACTGTGGGTCCTGGGACTAGAGTGGCAGCTTCTGGATGAAGTGGAATGACAGCCCTCCCTGCCTGTAATGCAGGCCCCCAAACCCTGATGGTAGGACCTGGGGCTGGACTGGCTGTTTCTTGATGCCATGAAATGATGGCTCCCCTTGACTGTAATGTAGGCCCCAGAACCATGATTGTGGGTCCTGGGACTGGAGTGGCTGCTTCTGGATGACGTGGATGGACATCCCTCCCTGTCTGTAATGTAGGCCCCAGATCCCTGATGGTGGGACCTGGGGTTGGAATGGCTGCTTCTTGATGTGGTGGAATGACAGCTCCCTGTGAGTGGAATGATGGCCCCAGAAACCTGACAGTGGGTCCCGGGGCTGGACTGGCTGTTTCTTGATGCCACTGAATGATGGCACCCCTTGACTGTAACGTAGTCCCCAGAACCCTGATGGTGAGTCCTGGGACAGGAATGGCTGCTTTTTGATGCGGTGGAATGACAGATCCCCATGAGCAGAATGACGGCCCCAGAAACCTGACAGTGGGTCCTGGAACAGGAGTGGCAGCATCTGGATGAAGTGGAATGACAGCACTCCCTTCCCATAATGTAGGCCCCAGAACTAGGTATGTGCCATTCGGTCATTCTGTCCAAAAACTTAATTCGGTTTCCTGGGTTCGGTCCTGCAGAGTTCTGACCCCCCCAAACGTTCAGAAGGTTTGGCCACCTGGAGGTCTGGGGCACTCCAGAGCTGCTGTGGGGGCATGGCAGTCTGTCAGAGACACAGCAGCAGCAGCAGAAGCAGCAGCAGCAGCAGAGACCGGGAAGGCTTGGGACTTGGCACCCCGGGTTGCCTGGGCAAGCAGGCTTTGCCCTTGGCCCCCGGGGTGCTCATGAGTGCATGACTGGCTGTCTGAGACCCTGCGGTGACAGCAGCAGCAGCAGCAGAGACCAGGAAGGCTTGGGGCTTGGTGGCTGGCCTGGCACCCCTACTTGGCCAGGCCTTGCAGGCTGACAGGCAGCGGTGAAGCAGTGGCAGAGGCCCAGCCAGGGCTTTGTGGCTTGCACCTCTACTCATCTGGGCGTTGCAGGCTTCCAGGCATCGGCGGAGCAGCAGTAGAGGCCTGACCAGGGCTTGGTGACTGGCACCCCTAGTTGGCTGGGCATTGCAGGCTTGCATCCTACTTGCCATATCTCAACAAGCTCTTCTACAGATTGGTCAAGCCTTCCCCATTGGTGAATCACGTGGCCACCCAGTAGCAGACACTGGAGACAGAGAACCATCAGAAGAAACAGCATTCCAAGTCTCACCCACCACAATTACTACAATCTTTTCTGGATGCTCCAGCTGTTGCTTCATGCACCGCACACTCACAGCCTCCTCTTGTGTTGTGACCAGAGTCCCCACAGCAGTCTGATGTTGCAGAATTGTGTAAGCTGCTGCTATCAATGCATATTTTGCCAGAAAAATATCATTGCCGCAGCCTGGCAGTTCTAAACACCATTACTTTTGTTCTTCATATGAGGCACTGGTGGAATATCATGCAAAATGCACACGGTCCAATGTAGAACAATCATCATTAGAATCAGACAACGCTATAGAAAGCCAATTGTTGTCACAGCACGATGATGATGAAATACTTCCGCTTGAAATTTAATGCACAACCAATGAATCTCAAAAATGCATGCAGGAGGCAGTAATGCACCAAGGCGATAACACCCAGTGCCTATTGTCTACTTCAGCAAGAGATGCGGAAGAAATAGAAAACGCTCTGGAAAGTAAGGCGGTACTACTGGGTGTGTCTGACAACGCCACTGTGAGTGCTGAGCATCATGATGCTGACTCAGACAGTGATGTCAGTGCTGATGACATCAGCGCAGAAGATGTTTACATTATCAATGACGCAGATAGCTAGGACTATCAAGATCCAGCATACACCCCGTGTTACGCACCATTGAAATTGGCAAGCCAACCATGCAAAAGAGCCAGGATTGATGACACTGACAACTCGAGAAATGTGGAACAGCGAGGTCAAGGAAATGATTTGACCTTGCACTCTAGATTAAGGAAAAATATAGCACTGATGTTCAACAGATGTTTGTCTAAAAGTCAATCAACCAGCTCCAGCCGCACCACCACGACAACAATAACCAATGCCAGCAGTCCATCACCAGTGGCTCGTAGAAGAACAATTACTAGAAATCCTATGCCTGCGTGTTTGCCAGCTCCCTCAAAATCAACAAATGGTGACAGTGTTTCATTGTCACAGGAAGGAACAATTACGCAAACCACCGACAGTCATGGAGATGCAAGAAAAGCACAAAGGTCAGATGTCTGGAAACATTTCACTGCCTGTGACAAAAATAAATTTGTAGTCCAGTGCAAATACTGCTGCAGGAAAATAACATGAGTGAAAGAAGGAGGTAAGAAGTGCCCTGGTACCAGTGGCATGCATAGCCACATGAAGCACCATCACAAGTCTGTTCTCAATGCCTCTAGCAGAACACACTGCAGAACAACAAGCACCTCCGATCCACCTAGAAGCACGGCTAGTGCTACGACTGTGCAGACAACATTGCCAGAATCTGTGAAAAATCAAATTAAATGGCCAGAATCTCACCATACTGCACAGTACTACCTCTCACTGGTGTCCAAGATGCTTGCAGTCAACATGCTTCCCTTCTCATTTATTGAGAATGAGGGATTCCATGAATTAATGGAGGGAATGCCACCACGATGGAAGGTACCGTCACAATTTTATTTCGCTACAAACACTATTCCCAAACTCTATAAGGCATCATGCAAAGCAGTATCAGATGCTATGCGTGACTACAAGGGTAATGTTGTGCACCTTACAACAGACATGTGGACCATTACTGGCCACTGGATTCATTGTGACCCCAAGAATAGACTGGTGAGGCAGCAAGCCATACTTGCTTTGGAGCACTTTCCTGAGACACACAATGCTGAAAACATCCAGGAAAAATTGTTAACTGACAGAGCAGTGGTTTCAGCCCCTTGGTCTCTCCGTTGGGTGTGTTGTTTCAGACAACGGGGCAAATATAGTGAAAGGCATTTCAGATGCCGGTTTCCAAAGTGTATCCTGCATGGCGCATTCACTGCATCTAGTGGGAAAGAAATTTCTTGAAGCGGATCCATTGATTAAGGACACAGTAGAGCATGCAAAGAAATTGGTGGCACACTTTCATAGATCAGCAACATCGTGCCGTGAGCTATGGAGGATACAGCAGGAGACAAACCTGCCACTTCATTTCTTTCCTATCGATGTCTGCATGCAGTGGAATGCCACATATCATATGCTGAAGAGACTGCATTCCCAAAGACTTGCAATCGAGACTTTCTTTGCTGTGGCCGCAAAGTTTGTAAAAGAAGCCTCAGTTTTGCAGATAAATCTCAGACAGTGGAATGTAATAGAAAATCTCATTATTCTGCTGGAGCCCTTTCAGGCCATGACTGAGTTCGTGAGCAAGACCGATGCGACAGTCAGCCAGGGCTTGGCCTCACTTGTATTATTAAGGAGCCAAGCCGAGGACATCGCTGCCTCCTTTGATCATCAGCAGGTGCATGGTAAATGTCTTGCCATTATCTTGGGTAACATTATCCACCAGAGCACCCAGTTTGAGAAGATTGGTGAAGATTTGTTGTACTGGATGGCAACAGCTCTGGATCCACGTTTCAAGAAGGTTAAGAAGGTATGGGGAGGGGGGAATAACAATAAAATGATAGAAGGGCATAGAGGAATGCCCTGTGATAATCTCTGAATGAAGTCTTCTGGGAGTAGCATTGCATGGAGGAGGAAGTAATTGCATCCCTAGCCTTTGTCAGCAGGATGAGAGGATACTCCTCCCCAGATCAAGGTTTTTACATAAAATACATGCTATCTTCCCCCCATAGTACCTGCAGCCAAGCCTTTGTGTCAGAGGAACATGGCAAACTGTAAGATTTCTGGCTCCCTTATGGGGAAGTCCATACCCCATTCTTTGCGAGAACTCCTGGAATGCCCTACCGTAAGTGGCTTGGGTTCTGGGGGCCAAGGATCCCTGAATGATATTCTGTAGCTCTAATTCCCAAGGCTCCATGCCCCCGGTGAGAGAGGGTCGGGGAATTCTTTGGCCTCCGGTGCTAGTTTGGGGAATCGCTTGATCTGGAATCGAGATAGTGCATCAACCACTTTATTGTCAATTCCGGGGATGTGCCACGCTGTGAACAGAATGTTGTTCCGCAGGCACGCCCCTACCATTGTCCTCACCAGTGCCATAACCTGGGGCGAATGAGAAGACAACGTGTTGATTACATAAACGACGGCCATGTTGTCGCACCAGAATAATACTGTGCGAACTGTTTAGCCCAGAGCAGTACCGCTACCACTATGGGAAACAATTCTAAAAACATCAGGTCCCTCGTCACACCCGTCTCATGACACTCCTTAGGCCAAGGTTTGGAACACCACTGGGTCCTGAAATACAGTCCGAACCCAGCACCTCCAGCAGCATCGGAGTGCACCTGGAGATCACTGTGCAGCAACCACTTTTCTCTCCAAAAATTCACTCCATTATACTCGGCCAAGAATTCCCGCCATGTCTCGAGGTCCTGTTTCATTTCTCGGGTCAATCAGATCCTATAGTGAGGAGGCAAGGCTACCCTCAATTTTTCATAGAACCTGGACAGGAATGCTCTGCCAGGTGCCACCATCCGGCATACAAAACTGAGGCTGCCCACCAATGACTGGAGGGTGTGAACAGTGACCTTCCAGGTGAGCATGCATTCATCAATTTTAGCTCACAATTCATTTAATTTATTTCTTGGTAACCTGGGTAATTTCGAATCAGTGTCCAGTTCTATGCCCAAGTAAGTAATTCTTGAGGAGGGGCCCTCTGTCTTCTCTGGGGCCAGTGGGATTCCCAGTTCCTCAGCAATCTCCTGAAAGAGCCTCATTGCATTTATGCATACTCCTGTTTTGGGCGTGCATATAATCAGGAAATTGTCGAGGTATTTGGTTATGTCGCCCCCGTCCCATCTTTGCCTGAATATCCATTCGACAAGTAAACTGAAACGTTCAAATGCCGAACATGATATGGAACATCCCGTAGGCATTGCTTGGTCATAATAATATTTACCACTGAATTGAAACCCCAATAGGTGGAAACTGCTGGGGTGCACTGGTAGCAAGCGGAACGCCAATTTGACGTCACACTTGGCTAGCATTGCCCCTTTTCCCATCCTCCTCGTCTTTTTGACCGCCATGTCAAAGGATGCATACCTGATCGTTGCCAATTCTTTTGGTATCGCATCGTATACCGAGGCGTCCCGAGGGTGAGACAATGATGAATCATATGAAATTGACCGGGGGCTTTCTTGGGTACTATGCCCATTGGGGATATTACCCGATTGTTCATGGGTGGTTGATCGTAAGAACCAGCAATCCTACCTTCTGACACTTCCTTATCTATTTTTTTCTTGACTAGGTCCTCCCTCCCTTGTATGGATTTTAAGTTCTTAATGCGTGCTTTCTGGGTAACTGGGCCTGCTGGAACGAGGAAACCTTCCTGGAAGCCTTGCAACACATATTCTACCTCCATCCTGTCCGGGTGCGCTTCCAAGGCTTTCTCCAGGACCTCAATTTGAATTGGTGTTGGACCCCTTTTGAGGGTGGGACCCTGTGGTTGTTCCCTGGCCGCCTTTCCCGGCTCCTCCTCCTGGTCCAAAATGGCCACTACCTGCCTTTTGTCGGGGCCGATAGCATGTGCTCTCAGGATGCCCCCCACCACAACTGGAGCACAGATGGCAAAATCTACACTGAAACTTATTACACCAGCTGACCCTGTTGTATTCCCAGCAAGGACCGGGACCCCCCCAGTCTCCTCTTCCAGCTTTTGCCACAGTATGTCTCATTGGCAGGTGCCACTCCCCCCTGGACTAGGGGATGCCCACTATTGGACCTGAGTGCCTTGGTGGCATCAACCATACACTCCAACCATATGTCCGGAGCGTGGGTGTCTGCCCTATGACAGAAGGCTTCGTCATAGTGAAGGCAAGCGCCAGGCAGGCTGGTTATGTGGGCTCTACGAACTATATCTATGTACTTATGAAGTTCCAAGCTGCGCCCTAGGTCCGCCTGCATTATAACCCCCTATATACCACAAATGCAGAGGTCCAGTTTGCCCAGTTTCTGTCGGCTTTGGGACACCTAAATCTTTCCTTGTCCTTCTCCCCATCGGTTTTGGAATGATCCACGATTGGATCACTGAACAATAAAGCATATAAATCGACGTATTCTCCCCACCAAATTTTTTCTTTGGTCGCCTGTGTTAAGTGGCTTCCAAACGGGGCAGCTACATCCGCAATGACCCCTCCAGGTGGGCGGATCACTGCTGGGGTCCAGTCCAGCAAGCACCTTGTGGCAGGTTAATACCTGACGTGGAGGGGGCCTCCGCTGCCTCGGTGTTTTGCTTACCCATGAGTTCACTGCTTATGGGAGGGCTCACCACCATCCGCCCCTCTGCGGGGGCTGTGGCCGGGACTACCCATGCCCATGCACAGTTCACCTCCATCAACTGCGGCCCAGTTGATTTCTGTAACCCCGCTGCTCGTATTGTTAGTCTTGACCCTCCCTGGCTGGTCCCTACTTCCTGTGGGGGCCCATATGTGGGATGCTGCCCCCAGTCTCTGGTGGTTGTCATTAACACCTCCCCTCCTTCTGAGGTGCCCTCCACGTGTCCCATGATAGCAGATGCCCTGCCCCTGTGTGTGGTGGACTCACCCTGCTCGATCCCACTCTGATTGATGCTGCTTTGATGTTCATCGCTGGTGGTCATCCCTGCCTGCCCGGTGAGTTTGCCCTGAAGCATGTTCTCTATGGAGAGAATCCTCTGCCAAATTGCTTAATCTGCTGTCTCCTCCTGTTACCAATGTTCCTCCCGCCGTCCCTGGGTTGGTGGTGGTTCGTCGTCTGCAATCAGGGGTATTCAACCTGGCATGCCCGGGTGGGTTACCACATGCTGTTCTTGGGGGGCCAGAGACTGTAGTTACAATCCACACCCTCTGAATTTGGTATTGGGCGAGGCCCGGAACCCCGATTGGATCCCAAGGGCGTTCCATGATTGTCGTACTGGGGGGATTAAGGGCCTGGGCCACTGCACCATCTCCTTGCACTGACTCGATGCCCCACCTCTCGAATCACTGGGCAGGGACCTCTTGGTCCACCCAGTCATGCCTAGGTTTTTATTTACCCATTCCTCCCCTTTGACCACCCCACTGCACCTCAACGGGCCTTAGATTTAACCCTGCTGTCAGGGTTCCTCCCTCATCCCTGTACTGTGCGGGGGTAGTGAGGGCCCTGGTGCCCTGCCTCGGCCCAGCCTCTGGGGCCTGGAGGTAGGTCTGGGCCCTGATTTATTCCCGCCTCTGTCCCCCAGGATTACAGGCCATGGCTTGTTATTCGGGGCCTTGTCCCCCGTTGGGGGCCTCCTGCCACCTTTGGAGAGCTCCTCCTGTTGCCTGAGGGGTCGCCAGCGCTGGTATTGGGGACCAGGTGTGCAACATGGCCTCACAGGCCGTGAGGCGGGAGACCAATTCTGCCCTGGACGGGGCCCCATCCCTGACCACCCCAGCCTCCCCCCCGGGTTAGAACCGCTCGATGTTGGCTGGGTGCCATCTGCTCCGGTCCTCTTCTGTGGTGCCGCGCCTTTTTTCTTCACACGGCCCATCTTCACTGTCGGCTCCTGACTCAGAAGCCAAGGTCAGCAGCAAGCGTATCTTTGCTGCTGCGTTGGCTGAATCACTGTGCCAAATGCCGCTTCCATTTGGCCAGAACAGCTCAGCCCTCCCTAAAAAGGGCGGATACATTCAATCATTTCTTGGTGCAGCGCCTCTGCGCACACGCTCCCTTGCTTGGTTGCCATGGCAACCGCCACTTCCCACCAGGGAGCTCTTAAACCGCTGCTGCAGTGGCACCATTTTCGCTCTGCCCCTGCATCCCATGATGGGGGGCTCAGCAATTACCCCATCACCACCATTGAGGCGGCGAAGGGAACTTTGCACATGCACTGGTTTTTTTCTTATTATTATTTCTGCCTGGCCCTGAGAAGGTCACACTGGGTACCGCTGGGCACCTCTGGAAGGAGAAAAGATAAGTTAAACCTCCCATCTCCCTCCCTCCACACCCAGCCACCTCTGCCTCCTAGCACCTTGTTGTGTGCTAGGAGGTGGGGAAAACAGATCTGGAGCCTCCTGAAAGCTCCTTGAACCAATCCCTCAGCAGGATTGGATTCATCAGTTCAATATGATTTGCCCCCAAATCAAGCAACTCGTATTGAACCAATTCAGATATACTCATCCCCCCATCCCCAGAGCTGTTCTGTGTCAGCATCTGCTCGCATCCAGCCCCACCTGGGTTGGGTTTAAATGGACCCATCAGGTTCCCCAGCCTGCAGTCTGCCCATGTGGCACCCCCTCACAACATCGAGTTTGGGGCTAGAGCGACCGCAATGCTATGGCGTTGCCTGTGGCAATGGCCAGCTGGAAGCGGAGGAGTATCGTGGGTCTGCACATCAGATGGGCTGCTGCTCTGGTTCTGGACAGTGCCCCAGGCTTGGCTGACCCGCTCCGCCTCTGGTGCTTCAGGATGTTCCGGAGCGCCCATGGCAGGGCTGTCCCAAAGTAGGCGCAGCCTGCTCCACTTCAACATCTGGTGGGATGCCTTTAGATGGATGGGCCACCTGGGAGTGAAGGGGAGCAGAAGTTGGGCTGCTGTCCATCTGAAAACACCCAGTGTGAATTTGCAAGGATGAAAGGTGTTATGTGAATGTTCCAAGGAATGGCATAAAGGTCAGTGTTCCTCCCTTGCATGGAAGCATAGACCACATTAGAATCTGGCCCTTTCTGGACAAATAATGTGAGAAAACTAAATTTAAGTTCTGCTCTCAGCCAGAAATCTTGCCATGGCCTATTTTTGTTGGAGAAATAGCCTAGTACAGAGGAAGGTTTAACAACACTATATAATTCTGCCTGATCCTGTTTATCTGCTCCCTCCCTCTGAAAGATTCAAAGTCCCTATGGCCTTTTCCAGTTCTTTTCCTAGCTCCCTCCATTCACTCATGGAATAGAAGTAATAGCATGTGATTTATGTGAACAGCCCAAACCAGCCAAGACAGACTGAATTTTGAATATTGAGTATTAAATCCTCATAGTTAACTCTTTACCATCAATCAATATATTTTAAAAAGGGGGGGAGAAGGGAGGGGGGAAAAGAGTCAGAGTAATCACTACATAAATTTGAATTAAAATAAATTTGAGGAACTTGCAGTTAGCCTTCGGATACTCTCCACATGACACAAAGAGACACAGCAAATGACTGACGGTGTTTGTTTGCGATAAATGCTTGACTCACAGTCATCCTGCTTTTTCTGTATTGGGTTCCTACAGAACTCTAGCAGCACACCTCATGTCTGGATGCAGCATTCTTTGCAAACCCAGCATTCAGCAGAGGCTGAAGTGATAACTTTGTGTGGTAGGCAAATGATCATTCAGAACTAAGGTGAGCCTATAAATCTCATGTACACTGTCTTTGAAGGCAATGGGCTAATGCATTGACCCTCTGCATCCCTTAGCTTCCCAATTCCTTATAATTTACAGAATTGTGAGTGGTGCAGAGCAAGTAAACAGGGACCTGTTATTTGCTTCTTCTCATAATACTAGAACTAGGAGACACCATATGAAATCAACTGCCAGCAGATTGAAGAGAAATAAAAAGGAAGTATTTTTTTTCCCTCAAAACACAATAAACCAGTGGAACTCATTGCCAGAGGATGCTGTGAAGGTCAAAAAACATAACGGGGTTATAAAAAGAAGGATTTAGTTCTTAGAGGATTTCTCCATAAGTGACTATTAGGCAAGTTGGTTGGAGGATAGGGCCTCCGACTGTCTGGGGCTGGGAGTGAATAGCAGGGAATGAATTGTTCCATTATGACTTATCATGGACTTCTCCAAAGCAACTGAAGTTGACCACTGTCAGAAACAAGATGCTGTGTTATTGGACCATTCATCTGATCCAGTATGGCACCGCTTATGTTCTTAGGGTTCAATCCTAAACACACTTGCATCTGAGCAAGTCTCATTCAATAGGACTTACTCATGTACAAGTGTGTTTAAGATTGGGTCCCAAATTTGCTGTTTTTCCAGTGGGTGTTTTGATTTAAGATGGCCTAACTATTTAGTGAACCAGATGTATGGAGAGTCCAAGGAAGTTAAACTAATGGGAGATTCTGGCAGGAACAGACTATCACTAAAGGGTGGTATTTGATGGGATGAAGAGCAGCCATTTACCAAAGGTCCCAACAACTAAAGCTTCCAGAGAAAGGATGGAAGAAGTGATGTCTTATCACCATTTGGCACTTCCATGGGTTGCAACAAATCTGATCCTGATTCTCAGGATTTCTACTTGGTTCTCCTACAAGCCCTTGTTCTCCAACCTCAGTGAAATAGAAGGCAATAGGCATAGGAGGGGCGGGGAAACTTCTGGACTTCTTCACAACTGCCAGCTCTTAGTTCTCAGCATGACTGTGAGAGTACCTGGCCATTGCAGCAATCCACACATTACATGAGTCTATAAAAAGGCCAGGGCCCTTCGCCATTTTAATCATTGCTAACTCAGACTTTAATGGGAAGAACATTTTTGTATTTGAGCCATAGACATTGATTGTTTTCAGGGGAGAAGTGTGTGTGTGTGTGTGTGTGTGTGTGTGTGAGAGAGAGAGAGAGAGAGAGAGAGAGAGAATCTTAATGGAAAAAGCATTATTCTGGGACCCCTGCCCTCATCTCCTGTGCATAGTGTGCACAGGGCAGCTGAGATACTGCTGTAAAAGCAAGCAGCACATCAACAATCTGTCAGTGCCTGTGCTCTGCTGAAAGAGATGCTGACCAGGAAACAGACTGAAGGGCAGGGGAAAGGGGGAGTTTAGGAACTGAATGTTGAATCATGAATGTATCTCACTTGCAGTATGCACTCTGCTTGCTTCCTCCTGTCCCACCCGCACCTCTTCATTTGCATTGCTGACCAGTGACAGGAAAGCCCAGACCCTCCTAGAACAAGCAAGGTTGCTTCGATTTGGTTCATTGACCTGCCGAGCCTCAGAAAGTGTGAATTATAGGCAGTTCTGTGTAAACCACTTCAGGTGCAGAAGGAGGCGGTTGTGATTGATGCCAGAAACTTACTGAGCTGAGGTGAAAACTGTTTGCATAACTCAATGTGGCGTGACGTATAAGTTCTTCCAGTTACAAGATGCTAGCTAGTACAACCCTGGCATATATGGGCTGTGTGTTCTTTCATAACATTGGTTGAAAGAAGGAAGGTTATAGCCTGACCTAGAATGTCTTACGAGCTCTCAGTTTTATTGAGATGAAGACAAGGTAGTTTGGATGGTAGCTTTTATCAGACAAACTTCTATATGCAAGCTCCTAGGCCACACAGGGCCCTTCCTCAGGCATGTACAAAGTCAGAACTCAAATGGAGGACAGGTATGAGAGCAATCACTTTGGAGCATCTGAAGTACTTTATGTCCATCTCTTACATTTGGGACAAACATGACAGCCACTTTCACTCCAAATTTAATTGACATCCTCCCCAGCAACCACACCTCCAGAAATGCAAAATTTTGTCCTCACCATAGTTAGAGGGCACTACAGTTCATATCTGAATCCATATTCAAAAGGCATGGCATCCTGGATATAGGTAGCAGAAGGACATTAAATAGGGGTGTGCACTTCGTTTTCGTTATTTCGATAACAAAAATGAAATTTTCATTTTCATTTTCATTATTACAATAACAAAAACAAAAATAATAATGAAATCAATAACGAATTTTCATTTTTCATTATCGGTGTCATTATTGGTATCAGTATTGCACAAAACCGAAAAATTTGTTTTCAGTTTCGTTTCCATGTTCGTCAGCACATGTGGGGGCGATCTCTGTCTGCGTGTGCTAAAATGAGATGCAGTCTGCTGGCACTTCTGCCACTGGCACGTCTCACACACACACACACACACACACACACACACACACACACACACACAAAAATGGAAAGGAAACCGAAA
The DNA here is from genome assembly GCA_003113815.1 of Sphenodon punctatus. Taxonomy (NCBI): domain Eukaryota; kingdom Metazoa; phylum Chordata; class Lepidosauria; order Sphenodontia; family Sphenodontidae; genus Sphenodon; species Sphenodon punctatus. Next base: position 932,209 of record QEPC01000069.1, read on the forward strand.
GCAACATTTTCAGATTTGTCCAATACTGATACCAATAACGACACTGATAATGAAAACAGAAATTTTGTTATTAATGAAAATGAATAGACAGTTTTTAATAACAAAAATGAAAAATGAAAACAAATAACAACATGGGTGCCTGGTGCACATCTCTAGTGTTTGAAGTCTTAGATTTTGAATTTACAAGCATGTTTACATTTATTTATTTATTTATTTATTTATCCTGATCTTCTCCGAAGGCTCAGGGTGGTTATCATACTAAAAATGCATAAAATACAAAAGATAAAACTTCACAAAATACTTAACTTCCCCCAACTCTCACCCCCAAATCCTAGTCCTGCCTGTTAGACAACTGGCCAAATAAATAGATCTAACACTGTCTCCAGTAGATGCTCTGATTAGGGCTGAGATGACCCTCCAAGAGTAGGGAGTTCCAAAGTCGTGCAGCAGCCACCAAGAACGCCTCTCTGTATGCCTGGTTTGTATGGACCTGAGCCAAAATGGGACTTGCAAGAGAGCAGCTGAATATTCCCATTGATTTATGCTTTTAGCCCTGGATAATGAGTCATCACCAGCAAATGACGGATACAGATAGATGTGGAGTTACAAGCTGATACGACTTGAAATAGGAATCAACTACTGGCAATGAAAGTGTAACAGAACAAGTCACAAAATCAAGAGAGAGAAAGAGAGAGAGCACTAACACCATTCTTTCTAACCTCCCAAACTGAAGGGTCAAAATCTAAAGAGCTGTATTTGTGTTTCATCGGCACAACAAAAGCTGATGCTGTGACTTTGAATACCCAGAACAAGGGGCAGACTGGATACATATTTGAGGTAGAAATGGCTCAAAGGGACAGATCTCTGAGACACACCAGCCTTCCAAAAACATGCTAGGAAACAAAGCTAACATTTGGCAACAGACAACTTCATGGCATGAAAGAAGACATTTCCCACACAGTACGAATGGTTACTTACAGATTTTAGGGAGAGTAAAGACTGTTCCTACAGAAAGCTTGAAAATATCCACCCATAACAGTGTCTGGCTTATATAGCCAGTGCACTATGTGTTACACTGTCATCATAAGCAGATATGAATTTTGTATTGGAGCAGATTAATTTGATGCATAGAGAGGCAAAATCTGCTTCTGTCTGGGAGGACTGAGACTTCTGAAAGATGGAAAGCTTCATTACTATTGATCTCCTTTAGGATTTCAGCCAGGGTAAGGCAGTTTTTGTTTCCTTACATATTCCATGAATGCAGCTGAATCATCACACTCCTTAGCTACACGTACTCTTCAGCCCAGCAAGCTATGCTAGATTCTATACAGTTGAGGAATTGCTAAAACTGCACATTCTATGTAACCCTGCTATCTTAATGATCAGATTGTGTTCTGTTAGACCTTTTGGCTGCATTTGATACCATTGATCATGAGTTGTTGGTGACTCGGCTGCGGGACTGGGAAGGGATCAGCAGGACTCTTCTTGAATGGTTCCGCTTTTTCCTGGCTGAAAGAACCCAACGTGTGGTGTTGGGTGATCTTCTCCCCGGGGCCTCACATGTGGAGTCCTGCAGGGTTCCATCTTATCCCCTCTCTTGTTCAATGTGTATATGCAGTCTTTGGGGGAGGTTGTCAGAGAGTTTGGTGTAAGGTGTCATCAATATGCTGGTGACACCCGGCTATATCTTTTGTTTTCATCAGACCCAGATCCGGCAGTCTTGGTGCTCACCCGGTGTCTGTCAGGTGTGGGGGATTGGATGAAAGCAAGCCGTTTGAAGTTAAATCCTGGGAAGACAGAGGTTAAGGTTGTGGGGAAAGCCGGGGGAGTGATGGCCCACATCATTAATGGGGCCCACCCTCCTCTGGTATCTCAGGTCCATAGTCTGGGGTTGCGCCTTGATCCGCAGCTCTGCCTGGATGTCCAGGTGGCAGCTGTGGCAAAGGGTGCATTCTGCCAGTTACATCTGGTACATCGACTTAGGCCATATGTCTCGGACATACGGCCCCTGAAGGGGACAGGCTGATGCGAGCACATTACTCCAGTGTTCCGTTCTCTGCACTGGCTGCAGATAGTCTTCATGGTGTTGGTGTTGACCTTTAAATTCAGAAACAGCCTGGGCCCCACCTACCTGCAGGACCACCTCACCCTCCGGATCCTGGATCAACCTCTGCTGTCAGTTGGGTGCGCCCTCCATGAGGTCCCCTGGGTTTCCTAGGTGTCGGCCATGAGGAGGGAATTCTCTCTGGATGCTCTGTAGCTGTGGAACTCCCTCCCATTGGAGGTCCACCTGGCCACTGACCTCCCCTCTTTCCATAGACAGTGTAAGACCTGGCTGTTCCATGAGGCCTTTACCAAGGTAGATGGGATGGGTGGGTTGGGCTAGGGAGAGGTCTTTGGTACCGGGTTATTTTAACTTTGAGATTATTAGTGTTGTTTTTAATGTATTTTATATTGTTATGTATTTTTAAATGTTGTTAGCTGCCCCAAGATGCTTATAGCAGGAGGGGGCAGCATATAAATTTTAACAAATAAATAAACAAATAAATAATAATAATAATAATAATAATAATAATAATAATAGAGGACCTGCTTTCTAGGGGAGTGCAATTCATTTCCGTTTTGTTCAGTTACTAAAATGAATGAAGCCCCATTCATTTCAGTAACTACTATGAAATGAAAATAAATGGATTAGGAAATGAATGAACCAGAAAACAAATTTAATCTCATTAGTTTTTGTTTTCCATTTGTTTGCCAATTAACACAGTTTAAACTGCAAGTAAACAACAGAGGGGAGTGGGAGCAGACATGTGAGGCAGTCAGAAGATCTGACTGACATCTCCGCTGGCCAATTGGCATCACAAATACATCTCAGTGATCTCACCTTCCATAGCAACGGTGGCAGACACAGAAGAGATACCCTTGGATAGGTCTTTCCTTGCACATGCTTCCAACGAATCAGAGCGGGTTGGGGGGAGGGCACTGGAATCAATAAACCCTTCAAAGGCTCCCCTGCCACCCCACTCTGTCTGCAAATTAGCTCTCTGTGTACTTTACAGAGAGAGACTTCTGCTTTAGTAGGTTTTCTGCTTCTGCCTTGGTGATCTCTAGAAGGGGACACCCTGAGACACTTGGGGGTGCCAATGCTGCCCTTCTGGGGTTATCTTTCTGCAAGGAGACACCCTGAGACATTTGGGATGCCAGTGCTGGTCTGCTGGGATTTGGAAGGGCAACTGCCCCTGCCTGTCAGGTTTCATAGGCGGTGGGGAAGAAGGCAAAGGCTGTTCGGGGAGCGGGGATGCATTAGAGGCCATGCGGCCAAGCCGCGGCGCTCCCCGCTACCCCAGGAGGCCACACCCCCACGCAGCGCAAGGGCGGAGCCAGGAAGAGCGTTGCGATGCTCGGAGCGCTTGCAGGCCAGGCCGCCGCAGCAGTCAGAGGCGGCCGACGCCAGGGAAACCCCGCAGGGGTCAGGCACATCGCCGACATGGAGTCCAGCTGAGAGCTCGAGGGTGGGGCCGGAAGTAACGCGGAGACGCTCGGAGCGGCTGCGCCACAGGGCGGGGCCCGCCACAGGGGTATTTAAGGAGGCCCAGTCTCATTAGGGCGATGCCGGTGAACAGCATAGCTGTGAGACTGTCCCCAGCGTGGATTATCGAGGAGTGTGCAGAGAAGGAGACGGAGTGTGCGTGGTGGTGTATGCGTGAGGTGGTGCGAGTGAGTACGAGTGTGGGAGGAACAGTAAGGGAGGAGTAAAAATATGGGGGAGTGGGTGGTGTGTGGGACGCTGGGAGCACTACCCCCCTCTGGGGCCCTGTGATAACCCTTCCTGTCTGTGTGTGTGTGTTTCGGTGTATTCCCTGCCTACAATTCCTGGAGCCTTCCCCCAATATCCTCACGACTCCTTTTCACCTTGGACTATTGTATCTCCGACCCCTTGCACGTGTTGGGTGTGTGTGGTAAGAGTGGGGATAGGAGCTGTTATTACAGCCCACGCCCGGTGGGGGCAATCCTCAGGGCCTTGCTGGGTTCCCCCCCATGATGACATAGGCCACGTCTCTCTTGCAGAGGTTTTGGGCCCTATACAAACCTGAGGGGTGTCTTCCGTACACATTGAGGATTGCCCTACAAGGGCCTGGGGTACTGTGCTGCATAAGGTTAAGTGGGGTTGCAAGGTACCATCTCCCTCTCTCCATAACCCCCCTACCCTAACACTGCCTTGTCTCAGGGTGCCTATCTGTCCCAGGGCTAGAAGCAAGTGTCCTCCCCTTTCACAATATAATTATCTATATACTGCTCACTGCAATAGATGGGGTACATAATAAATATTCTGACTCCTGGGGGCATTCTGTGCAACTTGAAGCCTTGTCAGACTTGGAACACCACCGTCTCCTCCTATGCTAGTGCCTACCTAGCACCCGCTGCGTGGCAGGAACTGCTCTGTCCTTTGCCCAGCTGTTACATGCCAGTCTGTCTCTGATATTTCTGCCTGGAATACTCTGCAATTTGGTACCCTGACACACTTTGGGGTGCCAGTGCTGACCTGATGGGGTCATAGTGCAGGCTTACCCGGATAGGGCGTACGACTTAATGAAGTATGCGGACATAGTCTTTCGTGCCTACAACACAGCCCCCCCAGGGCTTGGCTTAGGTACGACGAGGCTTTTTGACACCGGGCGTCCTATACGTCGGGCCTAAGGTGGGACATTCATGTACACGATCTATGGCTGAATTGCTTGAGCAATTCGGTCATAGCACTGAGGGCAGACAGTGGGCATGTACTAACAAAAGGGGGGGTTGCCCCCGCCAATGACCCTTTTCAGAGTGAGGGCCACAAGGCCCAAAGCACAGAGGGGGGAGGGGGCAATGTTGGGAATTTGCATGCTCAGGGAAGTGTGGCCGCAGTGGATGCAAGTTCCGCCATGCTTGTGCCATTTGTGGGGGGTATCATGCCATGATGACATGCAACAAAAGGAGGCAACCATGGGCGAAAGGGAAGAGCCAGTCAGGTCCACAAGGCAAGAGTAGCCAGGGTGGCCCTGCGGGGGGGGGGCGCTTTGGGAAAGGGCCCCAACCCCTGTTAAGGTGGAGATGTTGGTAAGGGCATTAAGAGTCCACCCAAATAAGGAGGAGGTAGCTTATATAGTGAGTGACTTTCATGAAAGGTTCATAATATCAGTAGTGGGGGTCCAAAAGCAAACGACACCAGCCCCTAATCTTAAATCAGTGCTAGGAATGGAGGGAGTAGTAGAGGCTAAGCTGGAGAAGGAAATACGTGAGGGTAGAGTGGCAGGGCCATATCAGGTGCTCCCGCTGGGGGGCATGGTGGTCTCCCCACTGGGGGGTGGTGCCAAAGAAAGCCCCCGGGGAATTCCATCTCATCCACCACCTCTCCCACCCTCAAGGGGGATCAGTTAATGATGCCATCCCTAAGGAACTCACAACCGTTCACTACGCGTCTTTTGATAGGGCGGCACAATTGATAAAGAGAGCTGGCCCTAACACGTTGTTAGCCAAGGTGGATATCAAGTCTGCCTTCTGACTGCTGTCAGTTCACCCGGAGAGTTTTCACCTCCTGGACTTTCACTTTCGGGGCCAGTATTATTTTGACTGGACCATGCTGATGGGCTGTTCAATTTCATGCTCTGCGTTTGAGCGTTTCAGTTCCATGGTCAAATGGGTGGTCCAGCAGCAGGCGAAAGGGGGGAGGGGGAATGACAAAATATCTGAATGATTTCCTTTTTGTTGGCAGGACAGGGATGAGGGAGTGTGCAGGGCTAATGGAAACATGCCAAGGGGTGGCGGATGAGCTGGGGATCCCTTTGGCCTCAGAGAAAACGGAAGGTCCTGCGATCTTTCTCACTTACCTGGGTATAGAGATTGATATAGTGAAGGCCCTCTCCTGCCGTCCTAGGGACAAGCTGGATTCCCTACGGGATAAAATAGCTGGCTGCTACACAGCGGTTAAGGTCACAGTAAGGGAGTTGCAGTCCTTGGTGAGGAGCCTTAATTTTGTGTGCAGAGTGGTTGTCCCTGGTCGGGCGTTCCTAGCATGCCTGTATTATAAGTTGAAAGGGAACCCCCTCGCGCACTATCACATAAGGGTCACAGGGGAGATGAGAAGCGACCTCCGGACCTGGGCAGAATTCCTGGACGGATTCAATAGGGTCAGTTTCTGCCGGGAGCAGCTCCTGCTGGAGGCTGAGCTCCAGGTTCTCTCGGGATGCGCTGGCAGCTGTGGCTTTGGGGTGTATTTTCAGGACAAGTGGTGTGCTGCCCCTTGGCCGCCAGAGTGGTCAGAGTGGGGGGTCACGAAGGACCTGACCTTCCTGGAGTTTTTTCCAATTGTAATAGCAGTACATATTTGGGCTGCCAATTTCAGGGATCACTCCGTCCTCTTTTGGTGTGAGAACATGGCAGTGGTACATGTAATCAACTTGCTGTTCTCCAGGTCCCCCTGGGTCATGAAGCTGGTTAGTGCATTAGTGTTGGCATGCTTCAGGCATAACATTCTGTTTGTTGCATGGCATGTACCCAGCATTAGTAACAGGATAGCCGATGCCCTTTCTCACTTCCAGATGGAGCAATTTTGCTCCTTGGCCTCTGGAGCCAGCCTGTCACCAGAACCCCTGCCCCAGCACTGTGGAGCCTTGGATCCTAGAGCTGTACAACGTCATACTGGGATCCTTGGCAGCATGAACACGGGAAGCGTACATGAGGGCCTTCCATGAATTCCAGAAATTTCGAGCGCAATACAGTCAGGGAGTGGGCTTTCCCATCCCTGAAGCACACATGTTACAGTTCGCCCTAGCATTGAGGTGCCAGTGGGCGACAGTGGGCACCATTGCTGGTAAATTGTCCACATTGGGGTTTATGAGCGGCCTTGCTGGTTCCCCCCCTCCCAACTGAGGTTTTTTCTGCTGCAGGATGTTAGACAGTTGGTCGCAAGAGCAGACTAGAGAGCCGGACACCAGGGCCCCAATCACGCCCTCCCTCCCCCTTCGGATAGTTTATGTCCTTAACCATGTTTGTTTCAACTCTTTTGAAGTGTTATTATTTGCATCAGCTTTTAAGCTAGCCTTTTTTGGAGTCTTATGAGTTAGCGAGGTTGTAGCTGAGTCTGGGTGGGGTTTTTCAAGGCAAGACCTTTCCATCGATAATGTGAGGCTGGGCAGCTACACGCTCCGCTTGGTCCAAAATGGATCAGTGGGGTAGGGGCCATGTGATGACCCTGCACAGGGTGGGCTCTCCGAAATTGTGCCCTATTCAAGCAGTGGGGGACCACAATAGGGTCCGGCCACCATTAGCGGGCCCCTTTTTTAGGCACAGCCAAGGCCCCCCTGTGACCTGATACCAGTTTACTATGGTCCTAAGGAGAGCGTTGGCCCACCTTGGTCTTCCACCTTTAGAATACGGATCACACTAGTTCCGCATTGGGGCTGCACCCTTGCGACTACAGCGGACCTCCCGGAGCAGGGGATATGAGCAGTAGGGCGGTGGCACTCTTGAACATATCGCACGTACCTCCAGAATCTGGTACATTAATCGTTTGTCTTCCATCTGTCATCAGGTGCAGCGAGGTTTCACAACAGGAGTCTGGTGTGGATCATCGGCCACAGCCCGGTGCGATGGGCTCCGAAGGCTGCTGGCCAGACTCGCTGGGGAACCCAGCTAGGATTGATGCACAGAGCTGAAATCTGTTGGATGGGGCAAAGCAGAATGCGTTGGCATCAGTTACTCCCCACACTTCAGGCGGTGGGGGTGAACAAACCACCTGACGTTGTGGTAATCCACTTGGGGGAGAATGATATACCTCGACTGATGGGGGTAGCAATGGTCATTAACATCAAGGCTGACCTACTAGAGGTGGAATGGATTTTCCCTAGGGCTACCATTGTTTGGACAGATTTGGTGGCCTGTGTGAGATGGGACAAAGCCCTGAGCCCATGGAAGGTCAATAAATCTCGTCATAATATAAATAGAAAAGTGGGGAAATGCCTTCACTTCAGGGGAGGTATGAGAATCTCTCACCATGGGATTACCCACAGGTCACCTGAGCTTTGTCACCCAGACAGGGTACACTTGTCACCAGAGGACAGCGAACTTTATTTGGCCACCTTGAAGGCAAAGTTGCTTGAAATTTTAAGTTAGGTTAGGCTGGGTGGGGGTCGGGCTCATCCGATGTAAACTTGGCGGTCCCTTAGTGGTAGGGGTCCAGCACTGTTTGGGGGTAAAGTAAATAACAATTGGACGCATCTCCTTAAGAGATGGGGAAGTGACACCTGGTGGAAAAGTGGGCACTGCAAGAGCAGGGGTCATATTCCAGGGAGAGGTGCAGGTCAGAAGGAGGACAAGGACAAGCATGGTCCTAAATCCTTCGGCACTTTTATCCCTGCTCCAGTCTGGAAGGACATTGTTCCCTTCAATCACGTCCTTGGGGCAGTGAACGAAGGGGAAACGTAGTTTTGGGCTGGCACTGGAGGGCACATCCCTGCCAAGTCCTGTTTTGGCTAGGGTATTAATGGTTATATAAGTTGGGAGTGCTGGACCTGAATTGCTTAGAGGCAATTACCCCACTTAGCCTAATCATAATACTAATAAAGAGTGTGGCTGTTAAAACCCCAACTTGGAGTCCTTGTCTTATTTTGGATAGGGATGGGTGAACAGATCGCAGTTCAGGTTCGACCATTCTGTTCAATCCGGTTCGGTTCACCCATTCGGTTCTGCTGTTCAGTTTGTTCTCTGCGTTCAGGTTCAGCCATTCAGTTCGGTCCTGTTTGGTTCGGTTCGGGTGTTTGGAAAAAGACTCTCTGTGCAAGGAATGATGGCCCCAGACTCATAATGGTGGGTCCTGGGGTTAAAGTGGCAGCTTCTAGGTATTGGCCACAGCCCTCTCTGCCTGTAACTTGGCCCCAGAACCCTGATGGCGGGTCCTGAGGCTGGAGTGGCTGTTTCTCAATGTGGTGGAAAGACATCACCTCTGTGAGACGAATGATGGCCACAGACCCATGATGGTGGGTCCTGGGGCTAGAGTGGAAGCTTCTAGATACATATTGGCCACAGCCCTCCCTGCTTGTAACTTGGCCCCAGAACCCTGGCGGTGGGTCCTGGGGCTGGAGTGGCTGTTCCTTGATGCGGTGGAAAGACATCAATTCCGTGCGAGGAATGATGGCCCCAGACCCATGATGGTGGGTCCTGGGGCTAAGGTGGCAGCTTCTAGGTATTGGCCACAACCCTCCCTTCTGGTAACTTGTCCCCAGAACCCTGACGGTGGGTCCTGGGGCTGGAGTGACTGTTTCTTGATGCTTTGGAAAATTGGCTCTCTGTGCGAGGAATGATGGCCCCAGACCCATGACGCTGGGTCCTGGGGCTAAGGTGGCAGCTTCTAGATACATCTTGGCCACAGCCCTCCCTGCCTGTAACTTGACCCCAGAACCTGATGGCGGGTTCTGGGGCTGGAGTGGCTGTTTCTTGATGCAGTGGAAAGACATCACCTCCGTGTGAGGAATGATGGCCCCAGACCCATGAAGGTGGGTCCTTGGGCTAGAGTGGAAGCTTCTGGATATTGGCCACAGCTCTACCTGCCTGTAATTCGGCCCCAGAATTGGGTGCGGCGGGTCCTGGTGCTGGAGTGGCTGTTTCTTGATGCTTTGGAAAATCGACTCTTTCTGCGAGGAATGATGGCCCCAGACTCATGATGCTGGGTCCTGGGGCTGGAGTGGCTGCTTCTATATACATATTGGCCACAGCCCTCCCTGAGTGTAACTTGGCCTCAGAACCCTGATGGTGGGTCCTGGGGCTGGAGTGGCTGTTTCTTTTATTTATATATCTAGCTATCTCTACACTAAATCTAACTGCTATTAACTATTCTAAAACCTATTGAACTAAATGGAATATCCTAATAATTAACTACAAAGGCCTTGTCCTACAAACACACTGTATCTCTATCTATCTCTATAACTAAGATAACTACTATGTATATCTATCTAGTAACTGTTTACCTAATAAATAACTATCTATCTATTTATACAATATTACACAGGGGGAAATACAAAGAACACAGGGAGGGGTACAAATCTGAAATGAAAATCAATCTAATAATATTCCTACTCTAAATAAATCCAAAAATTAAAAAAGGGAAGGGAATCAGGAATGGAATAAGAGGGAGAGGGGAAAGGATTCAAAGGGGGGGGGGAGGAAGGAAGATTTAACACAGGGAACACAGGGAGGGGTAAAAACAAAAAATAACACCTAAATCTATCTAATATAATCTAAATAAATGATAATATGCAGGTAAATGGGTTGAATGGGTGAAATAGGAGGAGGATGGCAATGGATTAGGAATAGGAAGGAACAAAAACTGCTGGGAGAGAGAGAACCTTCTGAAACACCTGCCGTTCAGGAACAGTGACTAGCTAGAAGTTGTTGGGAAGGGGGGAGGCCATCAGTTTTGTTTCTTGCTGTGCCCGCCTCACTGCAAGCCCCATTGGCTCCATGCAGCCTACCCCGTGGTCAATCGCAGACTCCAAAGCCAGTGGTCTGAGGCGAAAAGGGATGGTGATTGGGCAGACTGGCTGCTACTCCAAGCCTCTCCACGCCTGGTGCCTCGAAGTCTGCTCCTCAGCTGACTCCCCCTCCCTGCCACATTTGGCCTTCCAGTGACATCACGTTTTTGTCATTTTAGCCACCCGAACGCAATCCAAACTGACTGAACTGTTCAGTCATTTCGGCGTTCGGAATTGAGTTTGGTTCGGTCAGTTCGTGTTCGGATTCGGGTTCGGTCATCCGAACAGGCTGAGTTCGGACTGAACTCCGAACTTCCAAACCCGTTTCGTCCATCCTTAATTTTGGATGCGTCAACAAATGTCATCTTGTCTCCCAGCATCCCACATATTTATAGAAATCACCCTCCTCCTTGGTTAACATTGCTAAGTGGTCCTCCTGAGACTGGGGAATCGGGTAAGAATGCATGGCTGCCAGAACTCATGATCTTATGTGGGTCTTGCCATTTAGGGGATTCTTCAAATAATGAGGCTTGAAATAAGCTTGTAAGAATCTCTGCTTTCATTGTTGTTAAAACAAACAAACACCCCAAGTCATGCATTTCTAATTTTCTTGGTTGCAGAGAAAAACCTAAAATTGTCACTGCAGAGTGAGGAAACGGCCCACAAACAAACAAGCACACAAGCAAGCAACAAACAAACAAACCCAACAGATTAAAATCTCTGGATTTTAAAGCCAATCTCATGATTTGTGGGGATTGGCAACTGTGAGAATGAGTCCCTTCTCAGTGTTAGTTGTTTAACAACTGGAGCTCTTTAGTGCTTTTCTCTGAAATTCTTGGGAAAGCAGATAATTGATCTTCTCCCCCAACACGTCCTGTTCTTTATAGGATCTTTGCAATATGAATACTAATGCACTACCATTATCACTTTTATGGTCTTCCTGCAGCCTTAGTCATGAGACTACACCCCATAGACAGCATTAATCAGTAGATCTCATTTATCTGATATGCATGGCCAGCCCATTCTTTGGACAAGGTGGATACTTTCTGGGGGCCTCTGCTCACCAAAGGGTCTGTGTGTGACTTTTAGACCTTCTCAGGGTTTCATTGGTACCGTGCAGAAGGCCAGGTGCTATTCCCAAGACATCTGTTTCCCACTGAACAGCTGAGATGTATGGCAAATGTAATCCAGGGCAGCAAAATACATAGGGTCTGTTGACATGGATTATGTTACCAACACAAGCACGTGATTGTTAAGAATTGCTTTGGCACTTGGTCTCATAAAAAGGTAGGATTTCATAGATGTTCTTCGGAACAAAACCAAGGCTCTGAGTGTATAACCAGTAAATGCCAATAAATGTTTTACAAAGTAAACTAGTTATTGACTATGACCAGAAGAGTTGAAGGTGCAACTAATGGATCAGGGGTGGAAGTTTATCATTATCCTATGAGATCAGAGGTCTTCCGAAATATTTTTTTTACAAGCCACCCAACCTTATTGAGATTCCCTCAATACAGATCTCATTCTTCTTGCAACTCACCATAGGTCTCCCAACCTTCCATCTCCCTGCAGCTCCCTGACAAACCCTATTGGCCACAACATATTAAATGGAGGCGTGGGAGTAGCTTAGAGGGTGTGTGGTCTTCAAAGCCAGAAAGGTAGTGATGAAGTTTATTGGCAGGTTGTGGGGCAAGACAGAATGTATTTGTGGATTTTGAAATGACGGAGGAAGACAGAGGGAGTCAAGAGGTCACTGGAATAAAGGGAAGTAAAGAGTTGGAGCCAGTGTAACCTACCTAGTGGATAAGTGTGGGCCTCCAGTAATTTAAGACTGGAGTTGAACCTGGTCTCCCAGATCCAAGTCTAATAACACTGAACTCTTGGGGTGTCTTTGGCTACAAAGCCCCTATTTCCTAGACTCAGTTGCCCATCTGTAAAGTGGGAAGAATGACCAACCAACTTCACAGGTTGCTCTGTGCGGGAGCTAGATAAGGATTGCAAAGCATTTTGAACACTGAAAATATTATATAAATGATAAACATTACTAGGTTATAAAGAAGGAAACTTTTCAATTGAGATAACAGATCCTCCAAACAACACTGGAGAAAGAAATCCCCCCAAGAAATAGGATATTTGTGAGAAGTGTTTTAAAAGCCCCAGATCTTGCCTGGAGTAAAATTGGCATTCTAGATAGCTCTTTTAAAGCTTTCCTAGCTGTCCTTTGAGGTTAATACAACTCTACATGAGATGACAAATAATAGCCTCTTTGTTAAATACAGTGAGAAGATGAGTAGATAGGGACAGTTTGCTGTTGGTGTTGGGTATTGCCGCAGAAATTACAAATGAATAGACTAGTTAGTTATTCACTAAGTGTGAGACTGAGAGCACACAGCAACCTCCCTCCCCAATCTGAGTACTTTGTTCCGCGCCTCAGTTTCCTAAACACAGAACTAAACAGATGTGTTTCTTTAACTTCCCTTCCAAGTAGATTTATTCATAGATCAATAAATTCATTCTCTGTATAAACCCAGTATATGAAACCACTATTGCATCCCCCCCTTTTTGGATTTGTGGTTAGCTCTCATCCTTGCTTGCCTATGCCTTTTACAGGATCATTGGAAGTCAAGCCAACCTCTTTTTGATTCTCTCTTTTCTGCCGTGGTGGGATCCTCTGACCTTTTTTTCAAGTCCTAGGCAGTCTGCAGCTTCATCTTTCTAGATCCCTTACTGTGAGTCAGGTTACCTCATGCTGCCTGCCTCTGTCCAGAGTCCCCCCCTATTGGTTTTTCTTTTTTCTTTTTTAAATTATGCCCCAGGCCACTCCAAGTCCTAACCATTTAGTATACTATGCCTACAAGCACACAGTCAATTTTCTACTACTCTCTAGCTGGCTTACTCCAGCCCTTTTATATAGCACCTGATTAAGGTCTGGACCACCCTGATTACCTTGAGCAACTTCAGCTGAGCCACCACTAGCTTCCCCTACCTAGACAGTCTTACCAGGGAGACAACCCTCTCCTTGGTCTGTAAATTCACTGACAACTAATGCTGCACACAAACACATTGCTGCTACATTTTATTAAGTTTGTCAGTCAATAAAACACTGTTGTGTGTCAACCAATAAAACACCGTTATACTGAAAACAATGCTTAAGTTGTTAGTGGAAATGTTAGTTGTTAGTGGAAATGTGCGCGCTCACCGCATTCACACTAACCCGGAAGTGCGGGGTTCTTTAAATCGCACTATGCCGTCGGGGCTTCTGTGTGATTTAAGCACACGTCTGACTGCGCTCTTAACAAAACAGCCACAGGATCATGCTGGCTGGCCACAATTCACAAACCACTTACTTGGGACTAGTCTAATATCATAGGCAAAAAATCCTCTACCATTAAAGTGAGTAGGAGCCAAGCTATTGAGTTTAATAGATAGAAGATTGCACCTCCTGAACCAGATTTTCAAATAACCTCCAGCCTAAATTTTCAGTACCAAATTTGAGAGACAGATTTTCAGGGGCATGCCATTCTGTGCAGCTTTCCCCTTCTATAAGGGTCACATTTTCAAAAGCACTGAGCACTCAGCAGCTCCCTGGGGCCAGATTTTTCAGAAGAGCTGAGCTTACTGAATTAAGGGGAGCTGCATGCTTTTGAAAATACAGCCCTTGCAGTGAATTTCTCCATGACTGAATTTCATCTATATTGCAATAATAAACGAATCCTCAGAGCTGATTCTGTTTCCAAAGCAGAGGGGAAGTCCTCAAACAGAACTTGAGCTTGTTCTCGCTTGAAGCAGTGTTGCAATCACAGTCGTCATACTAACAGTAACTCTGCTGAAATCACTGGGATTATGTTACTGTAAAATTGATGTGAAATCAGACTCATGATCCGAATTTTTAGCACAGAGAGGGCACAAGCCTGAAATAACTGACACCAGAGTAGCCCCATTTACTTCAGTGGAACTCCTTGGAGTAAGCGACCATATGGTTACAGTCATATAGAGTGACACGAGTGATGCAATCCTCTACCATTAATCTCAAATGGGAGCCGAGCCATTGACTTTAATGGATGAAGATTTAAACCGTAAGTGTGCAGTCCTGCCCCTATTGAAACCAATGGTTGACAGCACTGCTTGACTTCAATAAGTGAAGATTGTATCCTAAATAATTAGGACACATGTTATTTTATAGGAAAGAGAACATCTCAGGAAAGACTATCCAACATAACTTGAACTTTTCCTTTCTATGTAATTTTGTCCTTCTGAATATATGAATCTGTGAGTGGTCAGGCATGAACTCCTCACAGACTGACAGAATCTAGAGGTCATGCCATAAGTTACTGGAAAGGTAATTTCCCCTAGATTTGCAATAAGGTCTTGGATTTGGCCTTTGACATCTGACCTCTGACCTATGGCTCTGAATGATCTGACTCCTAGGCTATTAGGAGTTGAAGGTTATGCCATGAGCTCCCACATTTCCATGGTCAAGTGCTAGGGCAAATTAGACTGCTGTGTAAATCTATAGAAAATTAGCTATTGAACGATGTATGGCTTGACCTTTTGCACCTGATTGTGACTTCAGAGTAATCCAACAGACAGACAAAAACCTGCAAGACTTTTTGGGGATTATTGGAAGGTTTTTTTTATTTATAAAAGTGAAATAGATGGGTAATATTTAATTTATTTCACTGTTATTTAGTTAGAGTAGATTGAAATTGCTTGTTTTTCATATGGTTACCTCTGTAAACAGATAATTGTTTATTGTTTGTTTTAAGTTGTATGTATTTTTAATGCTTTTATATTGTACACCGCCCCAAGCTGCCTTTGGCAGGAGGGGGCAGAATAAGAAATCTTTTATAATAATAATAATAATAATAATAATAATAATAATAATTATTATTATTATTATTATT
>QEPC01000069.1:963880-1003323 GCA_003113815.1 Sphenodon punctatus
TTGATTTCCCAATTTGCCCCTAGGCTAGGGGAGGTAGCTGGTTTGGGAAGTGGGAATGGGATATAGGCCTGGCTCTGGGTGATCACTGGCTTGGGGATGTGGAATGAGGCATGTTTATGTTTTGAGGGGTGGTGGTTTCTGACTCAAAGAGGAGTCATTGTAGGGTGGCCAGATATGCAAATTTTAGAGGACACTTATGAAAAATAGGTTGCAGGGCTTCATTGGCTTCAATTCAGCCATGCAACCTGTATTTCTCATCAGTGCCCTCTAAAATTTGCATATCTGGCCACCCTAAGTCATCAGCTTATGGAAAGTGGAATCCCTAGATGGGAATGGGTCACTGCCTTGTGGAAGGGGTTGCTGATTTTGGAAGGGGAAGAATGAAGTTGCCAAGGACTCATGATCTCTCCCTGGCTGGGCTGGGCTCTTCTGTGCTGGACCTGGTTGCAATGATGGATATTGAAGTTCTGAGATAGCAACAGTGCCAGCAGGTGAGAAGGGCTCACTACAGGTTTCCCAAGCAAGCAGCTAAGCTGAGAGACAGCAGCACAGCTCCAAGCTGGATAATTGTGCTGCAGTTTTGAAGGTCCAGTTTGAGACCTCAGATATTTCGGTTTTTGGGAAATGTTGGGTCAGCATGAAACCCAAATATACAGACATGCTCTACTTGTTTTTAATATGGAAGCCAAAAAGGGCTTTTTCTGATTTATTTGTATTTTGTCAAAACCTGAATGCACTGTCCTAATATTTTTAATTCATTAATAAGAAGACTCACACTTTATCCCAATCAAATAGAAATTGCTCTACTTTCTTTGTTTGCTAAATGAGAGCTTTTTGAGGTGGTGCTTTCATGAACAAGCACTGCTGTGCTCCTAAAAAAGGCACATAAGCAGAATTCTTTGTTTGGCTTTCCTTATGATATGTGACTAACTTCTAAATCTGAAAATCAGAGAACAATTACCCATGAAGAAGTGAGAATACCAAGGAAGAAGGGGGGAAACGGCGAGACTCAGGCAGATCTGATTTAGTGCTGACTTTGTGGGCTAAGTTGCTTACTCATTGTGCATGTGACACCAGCTGATGACACAGCATCATAAGGGAGATGATGACTCTGTAGTTCTTGCAATCCCTTCTATTCAAATGAGATGTGAGGTTTCTTGCAGTTAAAACTGGAGTGATCCAGCTACTAATTCTCTCTGACCTGCACCTCCCCAGTTATTATTAGTGTTGGCCATTTGTATTATGGGACTGCCCAGTCTCTCCAGTGGGGTTAGAGACTCCATTTCCATGAGCATTGTGCTGACATATAGTAAGAGGCAATTCCTTCCTCAAAGAACATACAGTCTACGAAAAGACAAGAGAAACCTATCCAGTCATATGCAGAGGTATGGGTGAGGCTGATTTGCTCTGTGCTATCAGTCGTCTTTGATCACAGAATAAGTGTAAGCACCCTGAGAGGAACTCCTACTGTTAGACAATGTCCTAGGTCAGTAGTTACTAGTTACTGCACTGTATCCTGCCTTCAGTATAGGGAGCAACAGTAATGATACTGCAGACAGAATGCCTCTATAATTCCCCTAAGGTTAAGCAAGTGTTTGAGTGTGTTGCTGAATCAAGGCCTGAGCAGAGAAATATATATATGTTTAAACATTCCTCATTGTGCCTTGCATGTGTAGTACTCATTAGAGCTGAAATGAGTAACTGCTACTATCCATTATCCCGTTGGATATCTATAGTATCTGAATCTGATTTACCATCTAGTCATTTTCTGGTTAAGCTAATTCCCATTTACGAAAAATAAGAGTGGAGGCCACTTCTCCCAATCCTATGCATTCTTCCATCACATCCCTAAAGAGAAGCAAGAGCCTTTTCACAGTCAATTTTTCCCTCAGGAGAAAGTGTACTACCTGATTCGCCTTTCCCCTTAATGGAGACATGATAAGGAGGAAGTCCCAATTCTTGTTTCCCACCTCTACACGAAATAGATATTCCTGCATGATAACATCATTTCAAAGTGAACCATAGTCACCTCCAAAAGGGGGAACAACATTATTATTAATCATTCATATAGTTCTTAAAATATTCAAAAGTGTTTTACAATCATTATCTAGATCACCTGTACAATAACCTTGTGCAGTAGGTCATTATTATTCCCATTTTACAGATGGAGAACTGAGTATGAGAGATTGTGACTTGCCCAAGGCCACCCAGTATGTTCATGTCTAAGACCAGAATTGAACCCTGGTCTCCCAGGAGCAAATTCAACAACTTTAGCCACTAGGCTACACTGAGAAGATATTTTAATGAATGGGTTATATAAAATGGACTACTTTTCATGAGTAGGTAGAAGAACAGCAATATAGGAAAAGGTGCTATGTGTCCCTGAATAACCTCAGGTAAAGCAGCCATTTTGCTTCTGCTACTCTAGTGTAAGGATGATACACTAGTGTAAGTCAGCAGGTTGCAAGGACGGGGTCCAGCTGATACGTTCTAGGTTGGCAGGCCAAAGTAGCAAAGATTTTGCTGTTGTATAATGGGACCAAGTTCGGGCAGAAAGTGAAGTATATTGCCTTGATCAAAGCTTGCAAAATTGGATCCGTGATTAAAAATTTTTACGAGGTCCACAAGTTTCAATAGGTATTACTAACAAAAGATAACACACACACATAGGCACACACAATCACAATGAAACAGGCCATTCAGAAATATTTCTGCATAATGCAATTATTACAGCTGTATAATTGAATGGGGAAACCATTGATCTGTAGTAGAAAGGAAATTGCTCTTTTTCATTGTGTTCCTATGAATATGTGAACATTAATCTCAATCTATAATCAACGTTCATTTCAAATCTGATTGCGTGCCACTAAACACCCATAGCTATGCTAACATTATGTTAATACGGTTCAACATCATAGCTCCCAGCTTCACAGCACAAATATTTTTCTTTGGCAATCAATAGTAATTTCAGCTGAGTGGATGGAAGTCACGTTTTAATGGTAATCTTTTCTCCAAGCCTCCAAGTGGAAACTCGTCTGGTACCTTAACACGGCTGCAGTGCGTTGCATGTAATCAGATAAATTAACCTAAAAGAAAAAGAGAGAGCCAGAGAGAAAACACAGATCAGAAATAAAAAGTGGCGCCAAGTACCTCTACATTTTCCAGATAGATTAAAGTGCTCATTACCATGAGAGGGGGGGAGGGGGGATTTCAAGAGGAGAAGTTGAATTATTTTGGCTTTGAGCCACAATTTTACAGCAAGGCAAGAGTCACGCTGGTGACTACACTGTATTGTACAGTAGGGAACAGCAGATATTCTGTAAGGAGTGGCATGCACAACAGATCAAGTGAGATCATCAACTCAGCTTCCTAGGACACCCCAGCTTTGATGATGTCCTGCGCTATAGGGATGGGAAATCGTACTGAAAATCAGTATCGGATCAAAATCAGTATCATATTTAGTATAATTGTATTTTAATCATATCTGAATTGGAATCGGATTGTATTTTTCCCCATTGACTTCCATGGGAAGTTTTCCTATTGAAGTCAATGGAAAACCAAACTTATTCAGTTCAATGGGCCATTCATCATTCTAAGCCACATGAACGGGCCAAAAAAGAGCCCAGCAAAGTTCAATAGCAGAGCGGGGAAAATGAGTGTGAGTGCACCCTGAATTAATTAAATGAAAAACAGGTGGATTGGGGGAAACGGGTGAATCGTATTCATCTGATTCTGATTAAAATTGAGTGAATTGTATTAATCCAGTTCCCATTTTCCCATCCCTACTGTGCTATGGTTTAAAACAATTTTTAAGTGCCCATAAAAGGCTTACTCTAGTTAGAGAGGCAGCGTGGCATAATGGATTAAAAACTGGTTTGGGAGTAAGGTGACCTGACTCTTTATGTCTCCATCACTGGCTTGTTAAGTAACCTTGGGCATGTTATTTACCTACCTCTCTGTTGTTCACTTTCCCCATCTGTAAAGTGAAATTTACCATTCTTTGTCAAGTGTTCTCAGATCTGTAGATGAAGAGGGCTATATGAGAGCTATGGATGATTATGATTAATTGGGGGGGAAAATCAGCTTGCAAAAGAAGATGAGCAAGTCAATTTACTGAAACAAAACAACAGCTCCCCTTCCCTGCACAACTGTTCTAGGATCATTCACTCACTTTTAAGATTTCTTTATGTTTTGAAGTTTTTCTGGTTGTTTTGATTCTGTTCATTGTCAATAACTTTTCCACTACCAGGTTTCTGCTTCATTAGTTTGAGCTTCATCGATCATGCCTGCACTGCACTAAACTCCCAATTTCCTGTCCCTGGGATTTATTCCCTGGGACTCACTCTTTTTAGTTGTTAAAAAGGCTGTTTTTACATGTGCACAATCATTCCGAAGTAGCTGTAGATCCAGATTTGTCATTCCAGAGTTGTCATTCAGGGATAGTCTTTACACAATCATCAATATTCTGCAATAAGCACTAATCCAGAATAAATAGTAATCCGTATTCTCAAGAATAAGCATCTACATGCACACTATTCTGGACTTATTTAAGTCCACAGTAAATAAATCCTAAAAAATCAGGTCGTATAACTCTGGATTAAAAGAAAAATCTGCATTTATGTACTCAGGAATATCTGTGTACATGAGCACATTGGTGCTTTTCTCCAGACTTCAGCATTTCAGGGTTGGGATCCTTCCCCCCTCCCCTGGGGGTGGGATTTAGATACTCACTCCCTGGCCAGCCATAAGTCACCCAAGCGCCACTGGAAACAGTGGTGACATGCGACTCCTGCACATTTTGAGACCTGGACTTGTAAAACGCCGATAGCTGAGATCTTACAAGTTCAGGTCTCAAAATGTGTGGGAGTTGTGCAGCGCCGCTGTTTCCAATGGTTCTGAAGTACCTGGGTGACTTCCACTCAGAGAGCAAGCATCTAAATCTTCCTCATGGGTGTTTCCCGACAATGGACTTTTAAAGTCTGGGAAAAAGCACCAAGTAAAAACGCTCTTAGAGGCATTTATTCCTAACTTATGATAATGTAAAAACAGCCAAAGTCTAAGGCTGCAATCCTAAACAACTCTAACTTATGTATAAGTCCCATTGATTTCAATGGGTGCAGCCACATGAGTTGTGGAGGGCTTGATTCCTGCGCACCCCATGGCAGGCAAGCATGGCCACCGCACTGTCAAGCCAACACAGGGAGCAGGGCAGACAGTCCCCCCCACCCTCCCTGCAGGGAAGCTAGGTCGGTCTCTGTTGGACTTTACAAAGCAGGTCGGGCCTATTGTAGAGTTAACTTTCTGTTGAATAACACACACAGCAGAAGTTTCTTCAAAACAGAACTTTACTAACAGCTCAGAAGACATGCTTCCATACTGTACAGACTGCATGGGTCAAGATGGAGGACAGAGAGAGGAGAAGAGAGGAGACAAGGAGGAAAAAAAACCTGTTTCATCCCCTGACCCTCCCCCTACTGGACAACCCCTTCTCAACACTCACTAGTCAAACCCACTAGGTTCATTCTACTTAATAGCTTGCAATGGCGTCCCCCTGCTAGTGGCTTCATGAACACATACGCTGTCATATCCTCTGTAGGACAGTATTGCAGATCTATGACTCCTTGTTCCTGTGAGTCTGTTGGGAAATGGTATTTTTCATCAATGTGCTTGGTTCTGGGGTTGATTCTTTTTGTTTGCGCCAGCGCTATACATCCTTGGTTGTCTTCCAGGATAGGCATGGGTCTGTCCAATTTTTGCCCCAGATCATTCAGAAAGCTGTCGCAACCACATAACTTCTTGGCTGGCGTGTGCCGCTGCCACGTACTCTGCCTCCGTCAAAGAAAGTGTCACAGAGGCTTGTTTCCTACTGCACCAGCTGATGGGTCCTCCACCAAGCAAAAATAGGTACCCACAGGTAGATTTTCACTCTGAATGGTCTCCAGCCCAATCTGCATCCATGTACCCTATCAGGTCTGACACAGAAGTTGCTGGGAGCCATAGCTTGAGGTACCACAAGACCCTCTTCACTGCATTCCAATCCCTTTGGGTTGGGGCTGAGACTTGTCTACACAGTATACCTATTGCCACCGCAATGTCAGGCCTTGTGATTGTGGCATTGTACAAGAGCTTTCCTATCGCCTTTCTGTATTGCTTATTGTCTGGCAGCAATAAGCTCGGTTCTTTGATCTCCTTTCGTAGCTGGTTTCCATAGGGGTATCTGCTGCCTTCACACCCCACATGTCGAAACTTTCTATCATCTCTTCCATTGCCTGTCTTTGGTTGAGAAGATAGCTTCCGTTGTCTTCTCTTTCAATTTGTATTTCCAAGGTAGTGTGTTATGTTATCCAGGTCCTTAGTTCCAAAGTCCTGATTTAGAGCTCTCATTGTTTCGCACTCATTCCCTTCTTGCTCAAAGTACACGATAAGGTCATCAACATAAATGAATACAAAGATCCACCTGCCCCTTAGTGTCTTTGTGTATAAGCAGGGATCTGCTTTGCTCCTGATAAAAAATTTCCCTCATGAGCACATTGTTTATTTTAGTGTTCCACGTTCTGGAGGCCTGCTTAAACCATTTGTATGCTTTTGTGCAGTTTGCATAGAAGTTCCATCCTTTCAACGTCTGCAAACCCTGGTGGTTGGTCCATGTAAATATCTTCCTTCAACTCATCATTTAAGAATGCTGTTTTCACGTCCATATGCTTGACTTGCATTCCTCTTCCAGCAGCTATACTTAACAATGTTCTGATTGTAGTATGCTTAACTACAGGTGCAAATCTTTCATCGTAGTCTTCTCCGTACTTATGGGAGTATCGTTTCGCAACAAGTCAGGCCTTGTACCGTTCAATATTTCCCTGTGCATTGTACTTTATTTTAAATGTCCATTTACAACTTATAGTCTTTCTCCCTGCGAGCAGTGGAGTACATATCCACGTCACATTGCCTGCATGGACTTTACTTCTTCTTCAACTGCTCTTACCCATTTTTCTGCTTCCCCTTCTGACATCTGCGAGATGTCCTCCCAGGATGCTGGTTTTGACAATTTACTGGTGCTGACTTTGTAGGACAGACGAATGGGGGGAATGCCTTTGTTAGACCTTGTTGACTGCCTTGTCTCAGCATCAGCAGACGGCTGTGTCTGTTCCTGTACTTCTGTCACCTTGATGCCGATTTCAACTATTTGTTCAGAGGATTGCTCCCTTTCAGTGGTTTCGTCCGTGGTTGTTTGTTCTCCTTCGCCTGGACATTGGAGAGTCATCACACTGTTGCTTGAGTTTTCCACAAAGATCACACTGTTACTAATGGCTATTCTGTCTGTGCATGGATCCAGGATCCTGTAACCTTTGGAATGCTCACTGTATCCTACGAGGATGCCTTTTTGACCATGCCACAGTTCCTATGGAGTTTTCCTCACTGTTCTAGAATACAGCTGATTCTGCAGATAGGCATCAGCAACTGCTGCTTCGCCCCAGTATCTTTCTGGTAGTCCAGAGTCTGTTAACATGCAATCTAACCATTTCGGTTAGCGTTCATTTTTTCCTGTCAGCTGTTCCATTCTGCTTGGGTGTATATGGCACCGTCTTTTGGTGCTCAATTCCATGGATTCTCAGGAAGTCCTCTACTTCCTTTCTTGTGAACTCACCTCCATTGTCAGTCCGCAGTGTCTTTCGTCTGCACTGGAACTTGTTGCTCGTCATGGTCACATATTCCTGAAGTTTGTCAAATACTTCATCTTTACTCTTCATGATGTACATGATTGTGTACCTTGAATAGTCATCAATGAAAGTTACCATATACCAGTTGCCTCCTGGCGTGGGAACCTTCTTTGGGCCACAGACATCACTGTGTACAAGATCAAATGCTTTCGTAGCTCTGTTCTGACTCTTCTTAGGAAGCGTAGCCCTTGTGGCTTTGGCTTTGATGCAACAGTCGCATTTCATGATCATGGGACATTTTGATACCTTAAGGTTTTTGGTCAGCTGTTGTCTGTTCATTTCCTTGATGCTATCTGGGTGTCTATGTCCCATGTATCTATGCCACAGGTGGATGCAGTCATCATGTTGCTTGTACACAGTGAGCTTTGCCTGTTGTTTCACTGTGCTCATATGGTACAGGTGCTCATCTGCAGTGGCTCTTGCCAGTACTTTTGTCCCACTTTGAATTGTGCATTCGTCCCCCTAGAAACGGATGGTGAGCCCCCTCGTGGCCAGGCACTTCACGGACAGGAGTTCCCTTCTAAGGGGTACATAGAGCATATCTTTCATGGGTATGGTCAGTGTGCCTCACTGTGACTGGTTGCAGTACAAGAATCCTTGTCCAATTCCTTCCGCGTTGATGCTTCTCCAATCTGCAAGGTAGTTCCTCCTTTAATGCTCAGATCCAGCCCTGTGAAGAATCCTTTATCGCTAGTCATGTGGCTTGTTGCCCTGGAGTCTACACACCAATTTTGGAATGAGCTGTCTTGCATTGCTCTGAAGCACCCAATCCATTGTTGAACAATTGTGTTGCTGTTTGTGACTTTAGGCCTCTGCTTAAGTGTTCGTGGACACAGTTTCTGCTGTTCTGTTTTCCAAATATAGCAGTTTTTCTTTAAATGTCCCTCCTTTTTGCATCTGAAGCGTACTCTGGTTTCCCTCTTAGGAGTTTTTTCTGAGGTTTTCAGTGCAGTCTCATTGCCCTGCTTTAGATCATTCTGCAGGTTCTCCTTTCTGCTCTGGAATTCATCTGCAAGTCTACCTTTAACAAATTCCAGCTTCAGTTCAGCCTCTGGCCTTGTCTCCAAGACTTTGATGAGGGTACTGTGAGATTCATGCAGGCTGCAGAGGAGTAGGGCTACCACATGACTGTCCTTTATATCTTCTCCAATGCTGCGCAGCTGTGCCACTACTTCCAACATGACATTTATATGCTCCTGCATTTCACTTTCTTTTCCAAGCCTCATTTTGTATAGTTTCCTCAGTAGAAACAGTTTGCTATTCAGGCTAGTTCTCTCATGCAAGTTTTGCAATGCAATCCACATGCCTCTTGCTGTGGTCTTACTTCTTATATGGATCAGCTGGTCATCTTCTACCAATAAACTTATTGTAGCCTTTCCTAACCTGTCCTTCTTATCCCATTCCTCTTGATTTGCTGCTGATCTGTTCTTGGTAATCACCTCCCATAGTTCATCTTTATACAGAAGCATTTCCACCTTAAACTTCCACAATTGGTAGTTTACATTGTTTAGCTTTCCTACTGAAAGTCTGAGCTCTGGCAGCTTGCCATATTTGCTTCCCTCCCTTTCCCCTTCTGGGATTTAGGCCTTCTTACTCACAATCAGTAGACCTCTCTGTCTGGGAGCATTCTTTCACAGTCTGAATGCCTTCTGGGCTGCTTCTAGTCTTTAAAATTGCCTTGAAGATGTCCTGGGCCCATAACCTCTTGTAGAGTTAGCTTTCTGTTGAATAACACACAGCAGAAGTTTCTTCAAAACAGAACTCTACTAAGAACTCAGAAGACATGCTTCCATACTGTACAGACTGCATGGGACAAGATGGAGGACAGAGAGAGGAGAAGAGAGGAGACAAAGAGAGAGAAAAAAACTGTTTCATCTCCTGACCCTCCCCCTACTGGACAAGCCCCATATTAAGCTTGCAGAGCTTGCAATGGGCTTTTACTTGTGACTGTTGCAAAATCCAACAGGGCCTAGATGCCGGCCACACAAGCAGGTGCCTGGCCAGCCTTACCCCACCTCTCTTCCCCAGTCTGACAACATCCCACCCCCAGGTGTGATGTGCCTGTATGGGACTGGAGCAAGCAGCTTCCCCAAAGTGGACCTTGCTGTGTGGTGGGGCAGATGACAACCGGAAAAATGAGCTCCTGTGCCTTCCATGCATCTGAGGAAGTCAGCTTGTGCTGATGAAAGCTTATGAACTAATAACAATTTGTTAGTCTTTGAGGTGCCACTGGACCCTCTGTTCATGTGCCTTGGTCAGTGTCACCCCATTTTGGGTACGGCTGCCACGTCCTATGTCCTCGGTCTTTCTTCGGGGATGCAGCACATAGCAGCCAGTTGCCCGCTCTGTCCCACGGTGGAGTGGGGGACATCTGGCAGCTACCAGCCACATGATGGACTGCATCGTGTGGTAAGGCTTCCCAGAGTGGGGTATGGCTACCCAAGGCATAGTAGGCATCTCATGTGGCTGCATTCAATGTTGTTCACTTACAAATAAGGGTGTTTAGGATTGCAGTTCACATTAGGATCCCTGGTTATGTGGATATGCCATTGTTGTTAGGATAGACCAAGGATGGGTAACCTCAGCCCAGCGGGGGGAAGGGGGGAGACTTATTTTATCTGGTCCCTTTCCAGTTCTTGGATCTGCCCCCTGGACCCAGTTCCTACTCCCAAGCACTGAAAAAAAGAGCTCATGTTAATGGAGTAGAGATGAGAGCATTGACACATGTGTGGGGAACAGATCCATGACTCAGATCCATGATCTGGACCCTTGTTTTCCTAAATGCACCCATTAAAAATCCCCAGCCCTTCTTCAACTTACATGTGACCCTCAGAGTTTATACTCATTTTCACATTGGCTCCTGGAGGGAAAGATTCCCCACTCTAAGAGCACATTCACACATACATTAAATCAGCACTTTTTTCTTTCCCCTGCATAGTAGAACGATGTGGGAAAGACTCCATGCACTTATTTAGCAGTTTTCCCATTAGTTTTTTCAGTGCATTGAGAAGCAGCCAAAAGCTACCTTTACAAGCACGCATTTGAAATGACCCATATAAATCCTCTTGTCAGAATGTCGGTGACATGTTAGTTACACAGCACCTCGCTTCCCCTGCTCTCAGCTCCGCTCCTCTCCCCTCTTCGGGAGCTGAGAGCCGGGGAAGTGAGGCGCTGTGTAACTGACATGAAACTGACTAGACTACTCAGTATCAAGTCAGTTACACAGCGCCTCACTTCCCCGGCTCTCGACTCAGCTCCTCTCCCTCTCCGGTAGCTGAGAGATGGTGAAGTGGGGCACTGTGTAGCGACATGATTAAATGCTGCTTCCTAAATGCAGTCAATTTCAAAATGTGCTTAAATAAACCCATATGTGAATAGTGCATGGGTTTATTTAAGCGCATTTTGAAATTGACTGCATTTAGGAAAAGCGGCATTTTAATGTATGTGTGAATGCGCTCTAAGATAGACCATCTGTACCTTATCTGTGACAACAAAAGGGCTAGGTTGCACAGAGGGGATGTTCTTGGGGCTGTTAGAGCCACCTCTTGTGGACTGTACATGTGCCCGCCCTGGCTGGTTAAGGCTAGCTGGAGATGCCAAGGCCGTTGCTGGTGGGGGTGGTCAATAGGGATGTGTGAATGCAGTTTGGACGTTCGGGGTTCGACCTGAACTCGGCNGGGGGGAGGGCAGCTGAGGAGCAGACTTCCTGGTGCCAGAGGTGGAGAGGCTTGGACTAGCAGCCAGCATGCCAAATCACCATCCCTCTTTTCCTCAGACCACTGACTTTGCAGTCTGCGATTGGCCACGAGCTAGGTTGCACGGAGCCAATGAGGCTTGTGGTAATGCGGGCGCAGCAAGTAACAAATGTCATTGCCCTCCCCCCTTCCAATTTCTTCTGAGCTAGTCACTGTTCCTGTCAGCAGGCATTTTCAGAAGTCTCCCTCTCCCAGAAGTTTGTGTTCCGCCCAATCTATTGCCATCCTCCTCCTATTTCACCCATTTCTGCACATTTACCTCCATAGTTTCATTTATTTAGATTATATTAGATAGAGTTAGGTGTTATTTTTATTTTTTACCCCTCCCTGTGTTTTTTCTCCCTACCCCCCATTGAATCCTTCTCTCCTCCCTGTATATATTCCATCCCTAATTCCCTTCCCCTGTTTTTGGATTTATTTAGAGTAGCATTAGATTGATTTAGGTTTCATTTGAGTTTGTCCCTGTCCCTGTGTTGTTTGTTATGAGCTGTCTGTGTTCCCTCCCCCATCCCTGTGTAATATATATATAATATTTCTTTATTGATATGACCTATTGGTCTGTACAACATATACAAAACATATACATACTGTACGAATAAGTTTCAAGCATACAAGCATAATTCAAAACAAAAAGACAGTACCAAACTAAAATTAACTCAATACTGCTCTAAGGTAAGAGGTCATGCAAAATAAGAGACTCCACAACCTGTTACCAAAATAATACCCCAGGCTAAGCCATCTTTAGACCAACTCACTTGCTGGCAGACAAAGCCCGCTCCCTCCTCCTAGCAAGGAGGAAGAGGAAGTTGGCTGACCTATACATAATTTTTTCGTTTGTATTAGCCAAGATGAAATTAAGCGCATAGTCATAGTTCCACCGAGAGGTCACTGTACCAATCAGCCCTCTGAACTGGAAGCAAATGTCGACAGATAGAGGACATTCAAAGAGGTAATGAAAAGAATCCTCAGTCTGAGTTGAGCAGTCACATATCCTTTGCTGGTATGGAATACCACTCAAACTTCCCTCTAAAACATTTGTGGGCATTAGCTGGAATCTACCCAATGTTAGCACTTTCCTTAGCACAAAATTTGGAATATAGGTTAGATAAGGTTCTAGCTGGTGAATCAATTTGATCTTCCCATACTGGGGAGCAACAGCTGATACAGCCACCCCTGCCATGTCCTGTTACTTAGAAATATCAGATAGTTGCAGCTGAAGCAAACTTTTCAGGGCAGATTGCAAAAGTCCCTCCAATACCCCCAAAGATAAGCCCATCTCCCTCAAAAGGTTTAGGAACTGATACCTCCAAATATGCTTGTTTCTGAGATTTTCCTGTTCCACCCAACACGCACATGGGAGACTGTCCTTTGCCATAGACATTAATCTAATCCCAAATCTACAGATAACCACTTGTACTCTGTAAATTAGCAAAAGGATACCGGTTTCCACCCTCAAGAAGGACACGGGGGTATAACACGGGGCACCCAAGATCCTTATGAGAATCAAATTCTGCGCCACATCCAAGGGAGAAGCGTCAAATCCCCACAATTCAGCTCCATAGAGGACTTGAGGCACCAATTTATGCATTAACAATTGGATTGCTGGTTCGACTAGTTTTCCCCCACTAGTGGCCCAGAACTTTATAATTCCACCCGCTGTTTGCTGGGCCTTTAATTTGGTTGCTTCCAAATCATGAGACCAAGAACGAGAGACAGCGAAGTTTATCCCCAGATATCTAAAGTATGGGACTTGATCAATTTTACTTCCATCAAGTTCCCATCTGCGCGTGCAAGATCTCCTGGCAAACACCACGATCTTGGCTTTGACATAATTTATCGTTAACTTTTCTGCCCTGCAGTAGGCACTTAGTACCGTCAGGGCCCTTTTCATTCCATGCTCAGCTGTTGACAGGAGATCCATGTCATCCGCATATAAGAGGATTGACAAAGCTCTCCTTCCTATGCGAGGGGCATAAATTAGCTCATCTTTATAAGCATCTATGATGTGATTTATATAAAACTTAAAAAGAAACGGAGCCAACACACATCCCTGCTTTACACCTCGGCAGACTGGAATGTCCTCTGTCATATGACCGTTACTAGATAAGCGAACTTTCATATAAGTTTGCGTATGCAACGCACAAATTAGAAATAAGAGGCGCCTATCTAAATTAGTCGTAGCTAGCTTGGCCCAGAGCCAATCATGATCAATCAAATCAAACACTGATTTAAGGTCAACAAAAGCAACGAAAAGGTTTCCATTCCTAATATGGGAATATTTATTTATTAGGTGGTCTAGGACAAAACAGTGATACACTATTGCCCTACCTGAGCAAAACCGCACCTGTTCCTCATAAAAAATGTTCTCCCTTTCTGGCCAAACTTCCAACTTAGCCAAAAGATATTTGCCATATAGCTTGGCCAGTACATCCAGAAAACGAATGGGTCTAAAATTTGCCGGGTCATCTTTGGGGCCTTTCTTATATATGGGAACCACGAGGCTCTTATTCCATCCTGTCGGGAATACCCCTGTGGCATTTATACTGTCGAACAACCTGGCAGTGACAGAAGTCCACCAGTCGATATTCTCCCTGAAAAGTTCTCCTAAAATTCCATCTTCACCGGGCGCCTTCCGGAGCGGTATAGCTGTGATTAACACATGCACTTCTGGCTTTTCAACTGGGTGCCACAAAGAACAGTTCGCTAAACTGAAGTCTATCATAGGATTAGTATGAGTATTACCAGAGGGTGCAAAGATCCTCTGGAAATGCTGTGTCCATACATTCGCGGGGATTTCAGAACCTGGCACAGAATGCTCCTTTCCACTCCCCTTTTTAACCAAAATCCAAAATTTTGTGCCATCCTTCTGTTTAACTGCCAACCCCAACTTCTCCCATTGGGACGTTTGATATCTCTTTTTCTTTTCCTTAACCCTTCTTTTGTAATGGGTCCTTACGGATCTCAATTTGTCCAAGTTCTAACCCACGGGGCTCCGCTTAAACATGCGTGCAGCCTGATTAACTTCCCGTTTGAGAGCGGCACATTCCCCATCAAACCAAATGTGGTCTTTATTCCTATTACCATCCTGAGGGAAAGAATCTAATATATCCCTCACTTCCCTTATAAGGGCATTATAATAAGCTATAACTTCATCCTCACTAACCCCCACATAGCTAATCCTAGCTTTTAGATGTAAGCATCTTGAATCCATCAATTCCCCCGAAACAGCAACAGCCAGCCTCTGGTTCCATTTTAAACTCTTCCCACAGGGGGGATTATGCCCACTGTCCTTGGATTTGTGAACAAAAAAATTGCAACAAGGTCCTACTAGATTAAATCCCACTTTTATTGGTTGATGGTCACTGATCCTAGATGGGATGACTGCAAAATCATGAAAGTTTTCAAAATAAATAAAAGGGACGCAGATATAGTCCAGAACACTCACCCCTACCTCCCCTATATAGGTGAATGCTCAAAATGTATCTGCCCTGCCTCTCCCATTTAGGGAGCACCAATTCATTTTAAACAAACATTTCAAAAATTGCACTCCTTTAGAGTTGCAAATAGAGTCCCTAGAGGTACGCTCATCTTCCCCATAATCATTTACTTCTTCTAAACTCAGTAATTCAATAATTTTATGATCTGAGTTCCCAATTCTGGCATTGACATCCCCAGCCAAAATGGGGATGAAATTGGGGTACTTTACTTTGCAGTCCAAAATAAAATTGTCTAACTCGGACCAAATTGCATTTCTCTCTGCAATATCCATGGAACAGGGAATATAGATATTAATTACAATTATTCCAGCGTGCTAGTCACCGGTAGGGCTGTAGCGGAATATCGCAGCGGTAGCTATTTCCGGCGGAAACAGTGTTTCCGCAATAAGTGGAACGGCATGGCAGAGGCTTTCATTCCGCGGTTTCATTCCGCGGTTCCGCTTATTTAATTCCGCAACTTAGTGGAATCATGGAAACATGACGGTTCTGCTATTTCCGCAATTCCGCCAGCGCCAAAAAATAGCGGAATAGCGGTGTTCCGCGATTTCCACAATTTTTTCGCAATTTTTCCGCAATTCCGTGATTTGCAGAATTCCGGCGGAATTAGCGGAATATCCGCAGAAAAGTCGCGGTGTGGCGCGGGCAGTTCCGAAATGGCGGAACGGAATCGTGGCGCGGTAAAAGCTGCTGCCGCATCAGCCCTAGTCACCGGTGAACTTCATTGCTAGGGTAAAGCATGGAGCATTAAAAATCTCCTCCCCCTCTATGCCAAAACCCAACTTTAACAGAACAGCCAATCCCCCTGCCGCTCTTCCAAACCTGGCCAATCTAATGGCCGAGGTACCCCAAATCCAGAATCCAGCTATCTCCAAGGTAGCCACGTCCTCTACCCATGTTTCTTGTACACATATAATATCGTGGACTACCAAAACACTCTTCCCACCACCATCCAAACATGACTTCCATCCATGTACATTCCAGGACATGAGGGATAAGGCCAGGGGGTGATCATCCTGTCAGAGGAGAGGTTTCCACCTCCTACGGGCGGAGCTCCAAGGGCTTCTCCTGAGTGGGGAGAGTTGATAAAAAGAAAGGGGGGGGAACACTGGAGGTACCGTTTCCACCCCCTTCCCCCACATCCTTGGATCTACCAAGTGATCCCTTTACTATAAAGGATCCCAAGGACTGCAGGGGCCCACTCACCCTACCCTGGGCTAACCTAGCCTCACGAGGATCTAGCTGCCTATTGCCAACCTCAATATTCACCAAACTTTTTTCCAGAATTTCAGATGAATGAACTTCAATTATGGTCTCTTTGGAAATGGCTTGAAAAACCATAGAGTCTTTAAGAGAGGTATCCACTGTTGTTCTGTCTCCATACTCCTGCTCCATACTCCTGCTCACAAGCCCCATTTTCCTCCAGCACCACCATCTTCCTACTCACTCTAGAGCCCTGTACTGTCGGGATCAACACCTGTGAGTTGGTGGGGATTTCCGGGGATTGGGTTCCTAAATAAACCTTCCTCCTCTGCCTCCGGTCCCTAGATCTAGCTAATGACTGTTGAACAGTCTCCTCATTTAGCTTCCCTAGTTGCAAATGCAACACATCCATCCATTCTAAAAGTTTCCTCTGCTCTAACAAGGCTAAGGTAGTAGAAGAATATTCGAGAACCCTCTTATTCCTAGATGTTAAAGGGGAGTCTTTATGTCCCTCACATATATCTGTTTGCATATTTGACTCCTGAGATATATGTAGCAAATTCCCTACCTGATTCGAGGTTTCTTCCCTTGCTATAATCTTTTCAACTTCCTTTGCCAATAATTCCCTATTTGGTTCCAACAAGGTTTTAGACCCCGCATTTCCATTTGAGCCCCCCTTAGAAAGATTACTTACAGGCATACCTCTTGCCTAAATCACTGAGCCTAGCTCCTCGGAATAAGCCCTGGAAATAAAAATGGATCTAGCTTTTAATTTTCCTTCATTCTTAAATAAGAGGGCCACCAAATCTGGGGAGTCAACGGCAATGTTTACCACCCAGCCCCCCCTAAGTGTGACACATATGATCTATGGAACAAATATTATTCTTTGTTACAGGGGTCTGGAGCAAAATCCTCAGGTGTTCATACACATCTAAGGGGGAATTCCAAAAAGGGAGCCGCCCAGAGGGAAGGGGCAGCACAATAAAAATCACACTTTGAGGAAGAAATGTAAACCTCCCTACAACTTCTCTAGTAGGTTGTAAAAGCTCCCTGGGATGGAAAGGGCCCAGACCTCTCACCACCCCTTCTTTAAAAGGGATTGGGGGACAGAGCAAATCACCATTTGACAGGGTTTGAGGTGTTCCCTTGGCCCTCAGAGGCTGAGCAAAATGTACAGTGAGGAGTTCCCAGAGCTCCTCTATCTTCGAGTCAACACTGTTAAATTGCATAAACATAAAGCACGCTGTTTGTGAACTTAATGCCACATGTTCTGCTAAAAGGGAGACAAATCCTAAGTCCTTTTAGTTCAGCGGGGAGCATTCAAATGACTCAGTATTGAAATTACACCTGGTCAAAGACCCGGGGAATGGGGATGAGTGTTTATCTGCCCCCAAAGATAGAATATCATCTTCCTGAACATCAGCCAGCACAGAATAGCAATTTTCAACTGGGATACCTCTCAATGACCCAACTCCCTTTACCTTAGCGTTTTGAGTCAAAAAGCAGACAATTTTCCTTTGTTTAGATGACTTCAGCATTGGAGGTGAAATAAGCGCTGCTTCTACTTAAGAACGCTTAAGGTTTGCCATTTCCACTATGGGCCCCCCGACAGTCTATATTTAACAAAAGTTATAACAAGGCAAGCACACCTGCAGAGGGAAACGTCTCCAGGCAGGAGAGCCGAAACCACAACGATTCGTGGATACTCCCCTGGCAACCCCGGAGCGACTCAAGGACAACTCTCAAGGGCGCACCCTTGAGTGAGCGACCCTTAGGCACGCGCTCATAGCACACACCGTCGGCGCCGCCGTAGGCTCAGCTGTGCTTTTAAGTATTCTCTCCAGGTGCTGGGCTCTGCCCCCCGGCTCTGGATTGGAACAGGCAGGTGAAAGACAGGCTCGTCTGCTACCGGCAGTGGCTCAGCTCGGCAGCCCCACTCTCATCTCACCTCCCCATCCCTGTGTAGATGATAGATAGATAGATAGATAGATAGATAGATGTAGGAGTTAGCTTAGTTATCAAGATAGATAGAGTGTGTAGTGATTCCGTTTTAATATTTTATAGTGTGTTTGTAGAACTAGACCTTTGTAGATATTAGATAATATTCCATTTAGTTCCATAGGTTTTAGAATAGTTAATAGCAGTTAGAGTTAGTGTAGATATTATATTACCAATTTGAATAAATAAATTAAAAAATATATAAAATCTTTGTGTGCATTCTTTGGGTGGGAGAAATGGATATGGGAAGCAGGAGAGGCTGGTCTGCTGCCCGTAAGGTGGGCAATGGGGCATATGGCAGAGGTGGCAGGGGCCGTGCCAGCAGAGTGGCAGAAGGCAGCAGCAGCAGCCCAAGCCCATCACCATGCCCCAAACTGCAGAAGTCTGATTTTGGCAGTCAGACTTCAGAGGCTCCCAGGGGTGTGGTTCGGTGGCGCCTCCTGTCAGCATCCTCTACTGCCATGCAGGGCACTGGAAGGCTGGCACTCCAGGAGACTGCGGCTGTCTCTGCTGCAGGTGCGGCTGCAGGTGCTTCGGGATCGGATGTTTCTCCAGGGCAATCAATGTCCATGACCCACATTATTGAGGTGATCCCCAGCAGTCCAGGGCTGGTGGATCCCACCCCGGCTGCTAGAGGCAGGGCCCAATCCCCGGGCAATGGCAGCAGGGAGAGGAGCCATAGCAGCAGCTATAGGGAGCACAGGGAGAGTGGCAGCAGCATGGTGGGCAGTTGATCAGACTCAGGGTCCCAGTACTCCCCTTCACGAGACATCACTCACATTGGGGACAGTGAGCTGGACACTAGCCCTGCGGAGGAGATGTCTGGTGCTGAGGCGATGGCTGTCCCTCGGAGAGCTTTGTCGCCACCATGTTCTACCCCTCCCAGAAGCACTGTCAGTGGTGCATCACCCGGTGTGGGCCAGAAGGCAGGAAGGTGCAAAAAACCTCCATCTGGGTGCATTTTAAGTTGGTGCGGGCAGATGATCCCAGGGAGGTGCAGTGCAGTCTGTGCCAGAAAGTGGTGAAGCATAGGCAGGTGCTCACCAACCTTGGCACAACTGCCATGGCAAGGCACCTGAAGGCATGTCACAGTGCTGTGCTGCTAAGTGAGCAGGCAGGTGCAGTGGACACCAACGGGTTCCCGACTGCAGCGGCCAGTCATCTGCCTCCATCAGCAGGCAAGCATCCTGCTCTAACTGCTACCTCTAGCAGCAGGAAAGGTATAGCTGCTCGAGGGGAGCAGCAGAAGCAGTAGTAGCAGCGTCAGTGCACCATGGAGGAGCAGAGGTTGGGGCAGCTGCCAAGTCCATCAGCATCTGCAGGACGTGGAGGGCGGTGTGGCTTTCAACTGAAAGCTACGCGCATGTTGGGGGAAATGATAGCGCTGGATGGGCAGCCCTTCTCAGTGGTTGGGGAATTGGGGTTTAGGCAGATGATTGGTTTCTTGGTCCCCCAGTTTAAGCTTCCCTCGCACACCACACTGAGTCAGCAGGTGGTGCCAGCCCTACACTGGGCTTTAAAGGAGAGGGTGAGGGAGCAGCTGGCAAGGGCTAGGGGTGCCATGGTCCACTTCACCACAGCCCTATGGTCAAGGAGGAACATGCAGCATGCCTACCTGGCAATGACAGTGCACCGGTGGCAGGACCCATAGGCAGCGTTTGGCAGTAGCAGGAGGGGTCCCGAAGTAGGGTATAAGTGGGCCCTGTTTCAGGCAGAAATAATTGATGGCCCCCACACCACTGGGAACATCGAGGCAGCCCTGACCACCATGGTGAGGGAGTGGGTCACGCCAGGTGTGCCCTTCACCAAGGGGTGCGTGATGACAGACAATGCGGCCAACATATTGAGGGAAGTCCGCAAGGGAGGCTTCACCAGCTTCCCTTGCACCACACACACCTTTCACCTGGTGGTCAGGTATGCACTGGGCTTGGGGGAGAAGGGGATTGGGGCAGGCACCCTTAGCTCCCTAATCAAGTGGGGCAGGAAGCTGGCCGGTTATTTTAACCAGAGCATGAAGGGCAGCGAACTCCTCCGGGTGAAGATGGCCGAGCAAGGCTCCCCAGTGCACCAGCTGGTGTGGGATGTGTCCACACGGTGGAATTCTACGTTCCTGATACTCAAGCGGCTTCTCAAGCAGAAAGCCACCTTGCATCAACTGGTGATGGACAGTGGGGCACCTCCAGGGTACGATGGGGTGGAATGGGAGATCCGGGCTCACATGGTCTTTGTGCTCAGACCATTCCTGGCCATGACAGAGACCATCAGTTCCTCCACCGCCACCATCAGCCACATGACCCCTCTGATGCAGAGTTTCCTGAGGAGGCTGGAGGAGATTTTCCAGGGACAGGATTATTTATTTATTTATTTATTTTATGCATTTCTACCCTGCCCCTCCTGCCATGCAGCTCGGGGCGGCTTCCAAAATATCAAAACAATAAAATCAATTTTAAAACATTCAACATATTATAAACATTAAAACATTAAAACAGGGCAGCGAGCAGCATAAAACCCAA
Organism: Sphenodon punctatus; assembly: GCA_003113815.1. NCBI lineage: Eukaryota > Metazoa > Chordata > Lepidosauria > Sphenodontia > Sphenodontidae > Sphenodon > Sphenodon punctatus. The sequence continues at coordinate 984,559 of QEPC01000069.1, forward strand.
AAATAGGTGGGGGCACTAAACACCCCCCCTACCCCTCCCTCCCAAAGGCCTGGGCAGGAAGCTAGCAGATGAGGTGGTTGCCCTGGTGTGGCAGCTGAAGGCAGGGCTGAAGGCGTGGTTTGATGAGATCCTGCAGTGGGAAGAATACATTTTGGCAACCATGCTGGACCCCAGGGTCAAGGGCAGTGTGGCACATCGGACAGCGCTCTATGGGCACTGGAAGGGTGACCTGGTGGAGAGGGTCCAGCAGGCAGAGAGGGCTCTGGAGAGTGCATGGCAGCAGCAGCAGGACGACCCTGGGGATGGTGGGAGTGGGAGCAGCCACCCCTTTCATCCGGAGGGGTCTATCCATGCCCCCAGCCCTAGAAGTAGCAGAACCAGAAGCTTGCTGAGCAGCAGCAGCACCCCTATTGTGAGTAGCAGCAGCTCATGTGTGCTGGTCACTCTGGCGAGCATGGGCTCATGCACATCAGGGAAGGCAGCGTGGCTGAGGGCAGTGGTGGAAGTGGTGCCCAGGCAGAGTTACGTGATGGAGTATGACAGCGCCTCAGCAGCAGTGGAGAGCTACTTGGAGGAGGAGCCATGCATTGAACCCAGCAGTGATCCCTTGGCCTACTGGGCCGGCAAGACAAATGTATGGCCGGCCCTGTCCAAAGTAGCCAAGGGTCTCTTTTCCTGCCCACCAATAGTGTCCCAAGCCAGCGGGTGTTCTCCATGGTGGGGGACATTTGCTCGCTGCACTGCCTGAGATTGAGGGCCAAGTTGGTGGAGTAGTTGCTTTTTATTAAGGTAAACCTTCCCCTGTTGGGATTCCCCGAGCTGCCCCTGGACATGGATTGATGGTGCAGTGACACACGCCATCCCATGCCAGGGGCAGTCTTTGGACGGGGCTCCTCATCAATCTGGGCTGCTGCTGCTGAGGTACTGTCCCTCCCTCCCAATTCCAGGTGCCCGCCCTGCCTCTCTCTCTCTCTGACTAGACAGCCTTGGCCAGCCTATCTGACTGACCTCATGATGCAGGGTGATATTGGGAAGCTGTAAGCCTGCTAGCCAGCCTCTGGCTAGATGATCTCGGCCCGCCTATCTGACTTGCTCTCTCACGCATATGCTGCACAGTCTTCGCCAGCCTATCTGAGTGCCCTGCCAAAGTCCCAGCATGCCTTCTCTACTGCCTCTCATGCCATGCTGTCTGTCTGCCCACCCGCCCTCCCATGTTGCCAAGATCAAACCCTGACTCAGTCTGCCTTCCCATACTCATGCCACGCTGCCTGTCTGCCCGCCCACCCAGGTGGCAAAAATCAAAGCCTGCCTCAGTCTGCCTTCCCATGCTCATGCCAAAGTGCCTGTCTACCCGCCCTGTGGGCAAAGCTGAAGCCCTGCCACAGCATGCCTACCTCTCATGCCAAGGTCCCTGTCTGCCTGCCCTGGCAACCCTGGGTGATATGCCCCACTGGCCTGGTAATACCGCTGCTGCTCTCTGCTGGTCCATGGGTACTCTGGCCTGGAAAATACAAATGTGTCCATGCAATCCTGCTGCTGCCGTCTGCTGCTGTATAGGAGCTCTTCTCTGGCAAATCCTTCCATCCTGGCTCCATGAGTGCTGTACACAGGAAAATCCTGCTGTTGTCATCTCTGCTGTTCCACAGGTTCTGTGCCCGGTCAGTCCAATGTCTGCTGCTTCTGCCAATGCTTCCTCTGCTGTCTGTGCCGCGGGTTCTGTGACCTGGCTAGGGGTGAACCAAACTAAAAAAAAACGGGTATTGGTTTTACCGGTTACCGGTTTCAAAAAAATCGGTTTTACTGTTAAAACCGGTTTACTGGTACCGGTTTTTTTCATTGATTTCAATGGGGAAGTGTCCCCATTGAAATCAATTAACCACCCCAAGCTTCCCCCCTCCCCCTCCCAGTCTGTGTGGGTGGAAGGGGGGACACCCCCCACCCACACTGCCCAGCCTGATTTTTTTTTTTTTAAACCAGACCTGTGAGTGAGTCCGGGCTGCCTCCGCACCACCAGGTACCAGGACTTTTGCTGAAGGTGGAGGAAGATGTCTTCGAGGAGCCCTCCCAACTGGGGAAGCTCTCTGGGTTAACCCCACCCCCATCTGCCTTTTACCTGGGTTGTAGGTGGTGGCGGCAGCAGCAGTGCGGTGCGGGTCCGGCTTCAGTGCTGGCTTCACTTCAGCGCTTCACTAGGCCTTCCAGGAAAACCCAGAAGTTCCCCAGAAGGTCTAGTGAAGTGCTGAAGTGAAGCCAGCGCTGAAGCTGCCACCGGACCCGTGACACGCTGCTGCCACCCCCACCACCCAGGCAATCTAATGCTGCGAATGCTGCTGCCAATGCTGCCTCTTCTGTCTGTGCCACGGGTTCTGTGCCCTGGCAGCCTAATGTCCACTTCTGTTGCCTCTGCTGTGCCACGGGTACTGTGCTTCGGCAATCTGCTACTGGGTGGCTACGTGGCTACCAGGCAAGGCTTGGCCAATTGGTAGAATAGCTTGTTGTGTTCCGGAGAGTAGGATGCAAGCCTGTAATGCCCAGCCAAGTAGGGATGCCACCGAGTCCTGACCAGGCCTCTGCCGCTGCTCCACCGATCCCAGCCAGCCTGCAATGCCCAGATGAGCAGGGGTGCCAGCTATTGAGACCTGGCCTGGACTCTGCCACTGATCCACCAATGCCTGGAAGCTTGCAATGCCTGGCCGAGCAGGGGTGCCAGCCACTCCAGCCCCAGGACCCACGTCAGGGATTTGGGGCCTACATTCCAGGCAGGGAGGGCTGTCATTCCACTTGTCTGCAAGTGTCCCACACAGAGGCCAGCCAGCCTGCAACACCAAGTAGGGGCCAAGTAGGAGTGCCAGCCACCAAGCCCTGGCCGGGCCTCTGCTGCTGCTCCACCAATGCCAGTCACCAAGCCCTGGCTGGGCCTCTTCTGATGCTCTCCTTATGCCTGGCTGGCAGCCTTCAATTCCCGACCAAGTAGGTGTGCCAGCCAGTCCTGTCCCAGGACCCACCATCAGGATTTTGGGGCCATCATTCCGCTCATGGGGAGTCATCATTCCACTTTATCCAGAAGTTGCCACTCCAGTCCCAGGACCCACCGTCAGGGTTCTGGGGCCATCATTCCAATCATGGGGAGCCGTCATTCCACTTCATCCAGAAGCAGCCACTCCAGCCCGAGGACCCACCATCAGGGTTCTGGGGCCTACATTACAGGCACAGGGGGCTGTCCATCCACATCATCTAGAAGCTGACACTCTAGTCCCAGGATCCAACGCAAAGGGTTCTGGGGCCATCATTCTGCTCACAGGGAGCTGTCATTCCACCACTTCAAGAAGCAGCCACTCCAGCCATAGAGCCCACCATAAGGGTTCTGGGGCCTATTTTCCAGGCAGGGAGGGCTGTTGTTCCACTTCATCTAGAAGCTGCTGCTCTTGTCCCAGGACCCATCATCAGAGTTCTGAGGCCATTGTTCCGCTCATGGGGAGCCATCATTCCACCGCATCAAGAAACAGCCAGCTACTCCAGCCCTAGGACCCACCATCAGGGTTCTGGGGACATCATTCCATCCACAGGGAGCTGTCATTCCATGGCATCAAGAAACAGCCATCCACTCCAGCTCCAGGACACAACCTCCGGATTCTGGGTCCTAAGTTACAGGCATGGAAGGCTGTCCATCCACATCATCGAGAGCTGGGGTGGGAGCAGCTGACAAGTCCATCAAAAGCTGCAGGACGTGGAGGGTGGCGTGGCTTTCAACTGAAAGCCATGCGCATGTTGGGGAAAATGATTGCGCTCAATGGGAAGCCCTTCTCGGTGGTTGGGGACATGGGTAGGGTTGGGAAAACAGAACCAAGTTCAGAAATTTGGTTCAGTTTGGAAATTCGGTTCTGAAGTTCAGTTCGGAAGTATGGTTCGTTTGACTGAACTATTCAAGTTTGGTCCGAACTCTGAACTTCCGAATAAAGTTTGGAAAGTCAAACCCCATTAAACTAAATGGAATATTATCTTTTAGGGATGGGCAAACAGAGCCAAGTTCAGAAATTCGGTTTGGTTCAGTTCAAACATCGAGTTCAATTTCGAACTTCGGTTCGGTCGACCGAAGTTCTGAACCACGTTTGCCCATCCCTAGACATGGGGTTTAGGTGCCTGATTGGCTTCTTGGACCCCCAGTTTAAGCTATCCTCACACACCACCCTGATACAGGCTTTCACTGATGCCTGGCAGCCTGCAATACTCGGCCAAGCAGGGATGCCAACCACAGAGCCCTGGCTGGGCCTCGGCCGCTGCTCCTGGAACTCAGTTGTCAGGGGACATGGCCTCAGAAGAACTAGTCAGGAATCCTGGGGATCCTGGGTTCCTCAGGGTTCACACTGGGTAGGGACATGTCACTTGAAAAGGCCAGCCAAGTGTGCTTCCCCCTCCCTCATGGTCCATGGCAGAGGGAGTGCATGGTGGCTTGCTGCTGGGGTAGCCATGCTGGCAGCAATCCAATTGAATCCTTCCCCAACACTCCATCTGAGTGGGTGCTCTGCAGCAGTGCCACTCAGCATTGCCAGCCTGCAATGCCAGGCTGAGCAGGGGTGCCAGCCACCAAGCCCTGGCCAGACCTCTGCTGCTGCTCCGCCGATGCCCTGCAGCCTGCAATGCCCAGATGGGATGGTAACTAGAACTGGACAACCCAGAACAGAGCGAGCAGAACTGGAGGCCTGTGTAGGGGTGGCAGCCACTAAGCCCTGGTCGTGCCTCTGCCACTGCTCCGTTGATGCCAGCCTGCAGTGCCTGGCCAAGTAGAGGTGCTGGCCACCAAGCCCTGGCCAGGCCTCTTCTGTAGCTCCACTGATGCCAGCCTGCAATGCCCTGCCCCCTATGGCTGCCAGCCACCAAGCCCCAAGCCTTCCTGACCTCTGCTGCTGCAGCTGCTGAGACTCAGACAGACAGCCCTGGTGCCACGGGCACCCCCAGAGGCCAAGCACTGAGTCAGCCTGCCTGGGAAACGCTGGGTGCCAAGCATCAAGCCTTCCCAGTCTCTGCTGCTGCTGCTTCTGCTGCTGCTGCTGGGTCTCATACGGCCAGCCCTGGCACCACGGGCACCCCCGGGGCCAAACGCCAAACCTGTCTGCCCGGGCAACCTGGGGTGCCAAGCGCCAAGCCTTCCTGGTCCCAGCTTATGCTGCTGCTGGGTCACCAACAGCCTCTCATGCCACCACGTGCACCCCGCGGGTCCCTGGAGCACCCCAAGCCTCCAGGTGGGACCAAACTCTGCCAAAAGTTTGAGGACTCCAAACTTCACTGGACCGAACCCACGAAACTGAACTAAGTCTTTAGTCTGAATGGCTGAATGGCAAAACATCTGAACTCTGTCCTGTTCGCACATACCTAGCGGTCAACGCCTCACTTTGGAAGAGCAGAGTGCTGAGCTGTCTCTAAGAGGCAGTGGTGTGACCTCTGCTCAAGAAACCATCACTTGACATTGACTCCCTTGCCAGTTATCAGCCAGTCTCTATCCTTCTCTTTTTAGGGAAGGTTATTGAACAGGTAGTGGCTTGGCAGCTGCTAGATCCCTTGCAGTCCGGCTTTCGTTCGGGTTATGGCACTGAGTCTGCATTTGTAGCTTTGGTCGACGACCTCCACCGTGAATTCAATGAGGCCTGCTTGACTCTGCTGATTCTGTGAGATATGTCAGCTGCTTTTAATCTGTCGGTTGACCATGAGATGTTGGTGCCTTGCCTGTGGGACTGAGCCGAGGTGGGCAGGATTGTTCTTGAATGGTTCCATTCCTTCCTGGCTGGAAGAACTCAGAAAGTGGGATTATTTTTCATGTCCCCAACACCTCTTGTGTGGAGTCATGCAAGGTTCCATCTTGCCCCCTCTCCTGTTCAATGTATACATGTAGCTGCAGGGTGAGGTTGTGAGGCGGTTTGGTGTTCGGTGTCATCAATATGTTGATGACACCCAACTCTACCTCTCTTTTTCATCCAACCCAGACCCGGCAGTCTCAGTGCTTACCCGGTGTTTAGTGGCTGTGGGGGACTGGATGAGGGCAAGCCGACTGAGGCTGAATCCTGACAGGATGGATGTGATGCTGGTGGGGAAGGAGCAGGGGTTGGCGTCCCCCATCATTGATGGGGATCAACATCCACTGGTTGCCCAGGTTCATAGTCTGGGAGTGCTCCTCAATTTCGAACTCCGCCTGGATGTACAGTTGGAGGCTGTGGTGAGGAGTGCATTCCACCAGATACATCTGGTGTGGCGGCTTCGGTCATATGTCTCAGGCTCTTCCCTGGCCACCATCATCCATGCTTTCATCACCCTATGGTTTGGAGACTGCAGCTAGTGCAGAATGCAGCTGCCTGTCTCCTTACGGGGATGGGCCACTGGGAGCACATTACACTGATGCTCTATTCTCTATATTGGTTGCCTATAATCTTCTGGGTCTGATTCAAGGTGTTGGTGCTTACCTATAGAGCACTATATGGCCTAGTTCCAACCTATCTGCAGGACTGCCTTATTCCCCTGGTCCTGGATCGGCCCCTGCGGTCGGCCTGGACCACCCTTCCTGAAGTCCCCTGGGTATCCTGGGTGCGACTATGGAGAGGTCATTCCAGTGGCCACCCAGAGACTGTGGAATGTCCTCCCGGCAGAGAGCCGGGTGTCCCTGGGCTTCCCCTCTTTTCAGAAACCATGTAAGACCTGGCTGATATGCCAGTCATTTGGTGAGGGAGATGGGTAGTGGAGGGATTAGGGTAGGGTGGGTTATGGAGTATTTCTTTTGGCAGCCTCCATAATATTTTGTTTTATGATATATTATTTATTTTTGATGTGTTTTTACTGTTGTATTTTATTGTGTTTTCTAATCATTAGCTGCCTTGAGCTGTTTCAGCAGGAGGGGCAGGGTACAAATCTATTTAAATAAATAAATAAATAAATATAAGGGTGGCCACAAGAACAGGAGCTCCTTCTGTATGACATAACATCTCCTCACTATCTCCTCACATTCAATAATGTTTCCCTGGGATTTAAGAAGTAGCAAACCAGAAAAGGATGGAAGGCTTGTTTCAGAGGTTATTCAGAAGGTTGTTTCCTTCTCCATACTCTCCAAACCATATGGTCCTATCAACTCTACTGCATGTTTCATGAGGACAACCTCTAGCATGATTCTTTAAGTATGTTCTGCTTCTGGTCAGACCAGAACTACTACAAAGACAACTGTCATTAACTTCATCTTTCCTGCCTCCACTTTAGGAACAATATAGCCAGCACCAGATATTTTCAAAATAATTGCTTTCAAACGTTATTTAATCCTTTTTACCATCATGACTTGCTTGACCTTACACACAGTTTGTTCTACAAGCATTGTTAAACCAGTTTTGGAAACTAGCAGCTTTGCTAAAAAGTTTGGCTATTAGTGAAATTCCAAAAGTTTTAGATATAAACTATTATATGCATTGTAGTTACAACAGTTACTAAAGGGACATGCTTTGGGTTAAGTCAGAGCAGCATCTAAGAAGAATACACCCATCTGGAAGGCCTGATATAGGGTTGAGTAACATGATTGTATCATGGTTCGTACACTAAGTCTTGCCAACACAATGATTTTAATTGCTTTTATTGTGGTATGTACATGCCAAGCAATTAGGGACCACCTACACTATCAGGAGTGAACTAAATCCATTAGATATACATGATCGTATCATATCATTGACAAACATTAGGACAAGTCAAGTCAAGTAAGTTTTATTGTTACGACCATAGTTTACAACAAAGGTATATAACAACAACACATACATACATACATACATACATACATACATACATACATACATACAAATACATACATACATATTAGGGATGTGCAAACAGAACGGGGTTCGGATGTTTGGTCGTTGGGCCATTGAGCCCAAAATCTTCGTTTGGGTTCGTGGGTTCAGTTGCAGGCTGCCAGACATCAGTGGAGCAGTGGCAGAGGCCCGATCAGAACTTGTTGGCTGGCACCCCTACTTGGCCAGGTGTTGCAGGCTTCCAGGCATTGGCGGAACAGTGGCAGAGGCCCAACCAGGGCTTGGTGGCTGGCAACCCTACTCGGCCGGGCATTTCAGGCTGCCAGACATTGGTGGAGCAGCAGCTGAGGCCCAGTCAGGGCTTGGTGGTTGGCACCCTTACTTGGCCAAGCATTGCAGGCTGCCTGAATTTTTGGTGAGTGCTCTGTGTGTGGCCATGAGTGGGTGCTCTGTATGGCACCTGCCACCTATACATTATGTGGTATGGCCAGTATGGCATGCCTACTTGGTTGGGTATTGCAGGCTGACTGGCATCGGTGGAGCAGCGGAAGAGGCCAGGTCAGGGCTTGGTGGCTGGCACCCTTATTCTGCTGGGCATTGCAGGCTGCCAGGCATCAGTGGAGCTATTCAGCTTGCCTTGTACAAAGCACTCTGGATTTTCAGCGAGCACTCTATGCGTGGCCATGAGTGGGTGCTCTGTATGGCACCTGCCACCTCTATGTTATGTCCAGTATGACACCCCTACTTGGCCGGGAATTTCAGGCTGACTTGCATCCATGGATCAAAGGCAGAGGCCTCGCCAGGGCTTGGTGGCTGGCACCCCTACTTAGCAGGCATTGCAGGCTGCCAGGCATCAGCAGAGCAGCAGCAGAGGCCTGGCCAGGGCTTGGTGGCTGGCCCCCCTACCTGGCCAGGTATTTCAGGCTGCCAGGCATCGACAAAGCAGCGGCAGAGGCCTGGCCAGGTCTTGGTGGCTGGCACCCCTACTCGGCCAGGCATTGCAGACTGTCAGGCATTGGTGGAGGAGTAGCAGAGGACCGGCCAGGGCTTGGTGACTGGTACCCCTACTTGGCCATGCATTTCAGGCTTGCATCCTACTCACCGGATCTCAACAAGCTCTTCTGGCCTGCACCGGGTGATGCATCACTGACAGCACTGATGGGAGGGGCAGAACATGGTGGCAACACAACTCTTGGAGGGACAGCCATTGCCTCAGCACCAGACATCTCCTCCGCAGGACTAGTATCTGCATCGCTGTCCCCAATCTGAAATATGTCCTGTGAAGGGGAGTACTCGGACCCTGAGGCTGATCAACTGCCCACCATGCTGCTGCCACTCTCCCTGTGCCCCCTATAGATGCTGCTGCTACTGCTGATGCTACTGCTGCTCATCTTCCTGCTGCCATTGCCCAGTTGGGGTGTGATCCACTAGCCCTGGACTGCTGGGGATCACCTCAATAATGGGTGTCAGGGACATTGGTGGCCCTGGAGGAACATCCGATCCTGATGCACCTGCACCTGCTCTTGCATTCACAGCAAAGACAGCCACAGCCTCCCAAAGTGCTGGTGTCACAGGGGGAGGGGAGGAAAAGGGAGAGGGAATAGCGAGTGATCCCAGTGGTTTAAGGCAAAGGGTTGGTGTCTCTCGCTAAGGAGTCTCGGGGTAAGGTAATTCCCTCCGGTTCACGTGTGGGCGTTCCTTCCCTGCCGGGAGGCAGTCCGGGTCATCACAGGGAGAGAGAGAGAGACACCACTTGCCCCAAGAGGAGAGGGAGGGGGATCCGATCACCCACACACTCACCCTGCGCGGGGTTCAAGGAGGGGAAGGGGGCTGTGAGGGTGACGCGTGAGTGAAATCAAAGGAGAGGAAACCCAAGGGGAGGGGGTAAATGAGGTCCAGGAGCAAGGGGGAGGGAACGCGAGTTGACTGGGAAACCACAGGGAGGGAAAGGGCTATCTCTTAGGAAGGGGGGGGAAGGGGTAGGGGTGCAGGAGGCGGGATGGAACGAGCTACAAGGAAACGGTGCAGCGGGGTTGGGGTACTTCACACCAAACTTACAGACCAAGGTTAACTCTTATACAACCAGGAGAAAAGACGCACTCACCTCAAACACACACTCAGCCACTCTCCCAAACACTCACCCTCGCGCTCCAGGGAAACAAGAAGGGACAGGAGTCAAGGTATTTCCTCCAGGAATGAGGAAACAAGTCAGGGGTCCAAGGCAAGAGGAATTCAGTAAGGTAATAAGGATAGGGGCCAGTTTCTCTCAAGGATTACCGGTGGGTAACCAGTGTCCCGCCGGCTGCTTAAATTCCTTTGCCGCCCTGTTTCCAGCTGTACTGGATGAGCCCCGCCCCTTCGCACCATGCCGCCTCTGTCAGGCATATGCTGTGCCAAGGCAGGGCCTGGTGGAGTCTTTGAGGGGGCGGGGCCTGCCTCTGATGTGTTGGCTCCTGTCTTTCTGTACTCGCCGGCTGCGGGGGACCTCTTCCCCTCCTACCCCCAACCGGAGAGTCTCTACATGATCCGCCACACCGTGCCAGGGCCTGAGGGTGCGGCGTGACAGCTGGCCTTCCAGTGCCCTGCATGGCAGTGGAGGAAGCTAGCAGCAGGCGCCGCTGAACCACACCCCTAGTGCCACTGCTGGGAGCCTCTGAAGCCTAACTGCCAAAATTAGGCCTGTGCAGTTTGGGGCGTGGTGATGGGCTCAGGCTGCTGCTGCTTGCTGCCACTCTGTTGGCACAGACCCTGCCACCTCTGCCACATGCCCCATTGCCCGCCTTACAGGCAGCAGACCGGCCTCTCCTGCTTCCCCTCTCCATTTCTCTCACCCAAAGAATGCACACGAAGATTTTTTATTATTATTATTTGTTTATTCAAATTTGTAATCTAATATTATATATATCTACAATAACTCTAACTGCTATTAACTATTGTAAAACATATGGAAATAAATGGAATATTATCTAATATCTACAAAGGCCTAGTCCTACAAACACACTATTAAATATTAAAACGGATTTAGTACACACTATCTCTATCTATCTCTATAACTAAACTAACTCCTACAACTATCTATCTATGGTATCTACCTATATATACAGAGGGGGGGCGGACACAGACAGCTCACATCAAACAACACAGGGAGGGGTACAAAACTTTAATGGAACCTAAATAAATAGAGTCCTACTCTAAAGAAATCCAAAAACAGGGGAAGGGAAACAGGGATGGAATATATACATGGAGGAGGGAAGGATTCAATGGGGGGTAGGGAGAAAGAACACAGGGAGGGGTACAAAATAAAAATAACACCTAAATCTATCTAATCTAATCTAAATAAATGAAACTATGAGGTAAATGTGTGGAAATGGGTGAAATAGGAGGAGAATGGCAATGGATTGGGAGGAACACAAACTGCTGGGAGAGGGAGAGGTCTGAAAACGCCTGCTGACAGGATCAGTGGCTAGCTCAGAATGAATTGGAAGGGGGGTGGGGGGAAGGCAATTACTTTTGTTACTTGCTGCGCCCGCCTTACCACAAGCCCCATTGGCTCTGTGCAGCCTAGCCTGTGGCCAATCGCAAACTGTCAAGCCAGTGGTCTGAGGAAAAGAGGGATGATGATTGGGCAGGCTGGCTGCTAGTCCAAGCCTCTCCACCCATCCTCAGATGTCTCCCCCACCCCACCCCCCGGCCTGCCAGCCAGGTTTTTTCTGCCCGAATGCACCCGAACTCATCCAAACGCAGCTGAACTGTTCGGGGGGTTCCGCGTTCAGTTCAGGTGTTGGTTTGGCCATCCGAACTGGCTGAGTTCGGTCCGAACTCTGAACGTCCGAACCGCGTTTGCACATTCCTAATACATATTCGGACAAGGATTAAAAGTGTATGCAATGCTGTGTAACCGATCTGACTTCACCATCACATAGTTGTAGAAAAGGAGTCAATCTACTGAGCCATATCACAATACACTGGTGTAAAATTTGCTTAGGTAAGATTAGAATCAAGCCAAAGGGGATCACCAGACCAAAAAGCTTATGGGACACATACATTCTTACAATGCAGTCTTCAGAATACTTAGTTTTGCTAACTCTTAATAGTGACATGTGTATTATTCACTTCTAATGGACTCGCACTGGAGCTATGTGATAGTGCTGCTGGTACTAATTGCCCTAATGGCACTGTTCATCTTGCTATGCTTGTTTTTGCCATTGTGATGTTACAACGTAGCTGTAAAGCCGGCTTAACAGGCGACCTCCAAATTCTCTCTGCCTAGAAGGAATGCCACATTAATTCAGTGCCTCTCCCTATGTCTAGCCCTGATGTAGGAGGTGTTCACAAAAGAAAAAAAAAGGAGCAGGGCATTTTTTAAACACTGAAATTCCCTAGTCACTAGAAAATTCTTGGGCCCATCCTTAGTCAGGTGCACCTTAAAGCAACCTCTATGCTGTTGTAAATATTATCAAAGACAGACTCAGCCATTGGCTCCAGGACCAGGAAGCTACAAAGCTACTGTAGAGCTACCTTGGCCACCCTTTGCATTCCTGCTTAGAGCATGACCCAGAGGAAGTAAGAGGGCTGATCTGCAAATGATCATAAGGAAATTATAGAATCATAGCACTGAAGAGTTGGAAGGGACTTCAAGAGATATCTAGTCCAACATCTTTCCTTGAGGCAGGATACCCTTTTACCTCCAAAGCATCACTGACAGCTGTCTGTCCAGTCATTTCTTGAAAACCTCCAGGGAAGAAGAGTCCAGACTCTCCCGAGGCAGCTTGTTCCACAAGTGAACTGTTTAACCTAGACCTTCATATCTTCCTATCTCCTATATTTAACCTAGACCTACCTATCTTGTAATTTTAACCCATTGCTTCTTGTCCCGTCCTCAGTGGCATTGGAGAGAACAAATGTTCTCCATTTTATGGCATTCTTTTAAATATCTAAAATATTTTAAATATTAAATGCTGAATGCAAGAGTCTCAGCACCCTCTTTTCACAATAACTGCTCCTTTGGATCTCCCTCTCCTTGTAGCCTCCCCTTTTCTTTAGCCATATATGGTTCTGGAACAACCCTGTGAGAATTGCAACCCACAGTTTGAGAATTCACTTCATCGCATCCTCAGAAAATACCATCTTTCATCGGCAAAGAAATCTGGGGCCTGGGCCGTGATGGATATGGATAGTCCAGTTTCCATCTGGTTATTGTTTTGGGGTACCTCAAGGGATGCAGCCATTTGAGCTGGGGTGGGCCCGATCTCCCACATGTCCCGTGGTGCCAAGCACAGCTGCCACATTTTGGGCCAGTGGGGAGAGCCGGCCATATGGTCTCCCCACCCCCACAGCCATCACCAGCTCCTCCACGCTCTGGGGTAGACTGATGAGCTAGCCACACAAAACTGGATGCCTGGACACCTGCTGCGCAACAAGATTGGACGCACTGCCACTAGGCAGCTGTTGGGGTGGGGGTGGAGGAGCACATGCTCCTCACTCATTCCTAACAGCTGGTCATGAGTCGTGAGGGAGGAGGACCTGGGAAGAGGCCATGTGCTCCTCCAAGGTCCCCCTCCCCTGTGATCAGCTATTAGGTGGCAGGGAAGAGGGTGCATGATCTTCCCAGGCCCTCCTTTCCCACGATCAGGTATTAGGCAGGCGGGGAGGAGCACCCTCCCCTGAGTCTGATCCACGGACCCCGCCTCATTGCAGAGCTGCACAGCCTGGCCACACAGGTTAACCCACTTTGAACAATGCTACTACATGCTGTGTCCTTGACCTTTTTCAGAAGAGTAGTAGCTGGCTACCTGCCCCACCCCAGGGCAGGCTGAACACTGGCAGCCGCAGGGTGTACAAGTCACTGCATCACATGTTCACATTGAAGATAACGCTGCCCAAAGTAGGATAACATCTCTTGTGGCAGCATCCAAGCTTTTGGCTGGCACCCTTGTATCTTCTGAAGTTAAGTTTATTTCTTGGAGGTTATTTCTACAATGCAGGGGCTCAAATCAAACTCGTTTAAACAAAAGAAATGGAGAAAAGAGTTTGGTCCCTATTCTCTTGAAACTTGTTATTAATTCCCTGAAGAGTTCTTGCCACAGTGGTTGAGAACCAATGGTCTAATGCAGGGATCAGGAACCTTTGACCAATGGGGTCAAATTCTGCCTTTGGCTGTTCTTTATTTGGCCCCTTTCCTGTTCCTGGATAGCTCCAGTCTCTACTCTTGAGCACTGGTGCAGTATGTCCAAAGGGGATGGGACCAGAAGCGAAGACTTGCACTCAAGGGAAGAGATCCATGTCATAGATATATCCTGAGCCCTTTGTGTCCTTCCTGCATTCTAAGCACCCCCCTTTAAGCACTTCCATGTCCAGTGCCTATCTGGCCCACAGAACTTGTACTCATTTTCAAAATGGCTTGTAAATCATTCCCCTCCCCTGCTCAATGTGTGTGGTTAAACTACAGTGCAGTGCAGTGCAATGCTGTGTGTTCTGTATAGTTGTAATGATTTATGGGACCTTTGGGTAATTTAAAAGCTTTATAGAGAAGGACAACTAGGGAATTGGACCTAGTGGTAAAACAAATAGGTAGTTTTGTACTCATGACTATTATTCAGATATTCAGATGACCATCTAAATATCTGAACAAATATCAGCATTGGGAAAGGACCGTCAAATATCTGGTTGTTTGATTATTTTGTTTTGTTATTTATTTGGTTATTTCATTTTGGTAATATTTAGCACCATTGCTCTTGCACAATAAACCAGTCAGCCAGAACCAAAATACCCAAAGTGGATATCCAAAGGGAAAAGGATGAATATCTGCTCCACTGGATACAGTTCAAAGCTACCAAATTTGACAGAAAATATATTTGCATCACATATTCATTTCACCTCTAGTTGGTACATGCCAGATAGGAGGTTTCTTCCATTGTACAAAGAAAAAGAGACTGAACTTCTCCCATCAGTAGCAAGTCCTGAAAGTTTTCTGTTTAATGGGACAGACCCTCCATTGTTGTGATTTGACATTATTACAGCATTTTAAATCAGTTAGAAGATCTGGCCCGATATCTTCAAAACCCTAGTAGGATAGAGAAGATGCTTCAGGCTTGCAATTAAAGAGCTTCCTAGTCTGACTGTGGCAATCCACACTGATTTCTGGCCCTTGTGAGCTAAGCAAAGTTGTTTTAAGATTACGAGCCTCAGTCATTTAGAGCAATTTTGGCTGGATCAGAGGTTATAGCCTCTGCTTTTTAACATTCCACTTTTATTTGCAGGCTATGAAGTGTAATAGTTCACCATTTTGGTTTAAGTATCACAATAAAAGTCAGTGAGATGGAACAGGCAATAAGCAGCCGTTTTACATCAGTGATACTGAGACGGAGTGCTTAAGTCTTCATTAACCTACAGAGGAAGGAGTTATAGAAAAGGCACTTGAAATAAAAATGCCAGGGATGGGACTCGGATCATTTCTGGAATAATGCTGGCAAGTGCAAGAAGGAGACTAATCTTCTGTGTGCACCTCCATTCCAGTGCTATCATGCAGAAATGGTGGGAGGGCTGGGCTTTACAGAATTAGGTTAGCAGGCACACCAATATAGGAAGCCCTCCCCAGTGACGGAATGCAAACGACTATGGATTTAGATGGACTACAATATGCAAGTCATGGCATGTGGTTTTAATATTCCAGGGGTGAAATCTCTCGTGATGAACTGGCAAGATCTCTTTGTTCTTCTTCCAACTTTTTACTATCATTAACAGACTGCTAAATTGTTTGGGTTTTTTTCTTTTTTCCCCCTGTATCCCACTGATTGTATTCAACTCATGATCTTTTAGGCTTGGATTTTTAGAAGAGGCTAAGAGAATCAGATCCCCAAAGATCCAGGAGATCAAGTCCCTTAGGCCCATTTGGTTAATGCCAGGCATGTACTGGGAAGTTTTAGCATAGGGTGAAAACAGACATGACACTACCCTTTAACCACCCTTGGTGGTTATTTATGCATGTTGCAGGGCTGCATAGGGCACCAATACAGCCCTGCAACATGCATAAATAACCACCAAGGGTGGTTAAAGGGTGGTTAGCGTCATGTCTGTTTTCACCCATATAGTCCACAGACTCCACATACATTACATTTATATGTATTGATTTTATAGCATTCCTTGTCATCATGCCTCTTTACAAATAAATAAAACAATAATATTAAAACCACGACAAATAATTATAAAAGGAAAAACTGCCAAGTCTCAAGTCCCGCCCAAATGCAAGATTAAACAAAAAAATGATATTGCCCTTATGTATAGTGGGACCCTGACAAATATTGGAAGTGACTGAGTACAATGTTCCAAGCTGCCTGTGGCAGGAGGTGGCGGGGTATGTTTTTTTAAATAAATAAAATAAATAAGTAAAAATAGGTGAGACCTGAGCCAAAAAGAAAAGCCCCTCCTGCTAGTAGTAAGCTTAACCTGAAGTACTGAGAGGACACCCATCTGCTTTCTGAGCCAACCGGTAGGCACTTAGTAGTTCTGAAACAGTGTGTGTGACATATGGGAGAAAGGCTAGAGAGAGAATAGGACAGGCCCTCTAACCAGACAGACAGCTTTGCCAAGTCCAGGGAATTAGTGAGAGGACCTAGGCTCTGCTAAATGCATGCAATGGATGGATTTTTAGCCTGGCAAGCTAGACAGTCTTCTTTTGCCCAGTCTGTAGACTCTCAGCCATGTTTGTGCTGTTTAAATTGTGTTTACATGGATTTTCTTTCTATTTTCTATTTGCTACAGTGTGTTAAATAAACCTGGCTTTATCAAAGAGAATTTGGCTTCATCAACTGTTACTGGGGACAATTATACTGAGTGATGCTGGAGGGGAAGAAAATGAGGCTCTGGTGAGAAGCAGAATAGGCTAAGGATATTTCTCTTGAGTACAGCCAAAGATGTGGGACCTGAGAGAAGTGTGCTGCATTCCACTTTGCTGTGGCTGCCAGCCAGGTGATACAGCAGTTTTTCAGGAGGAAATCTGCCATTCATTGAAAAACGAATAAAACATTTATTGAGAGAAGTGGATGTGAGATCTCAGGTTGCTGGTAACACACAGATTATGTGATGGTTATTTGTTTCTTTAAGGACCAGGACTCAAATCTGCAGTTCTAGTGGCTCAGAGCCAAAAGGAGACAAGACACCATAACTGGGATTTAAACGGTCGCACTCTTTATTTAAACCAATTATAATCATAATTCATGTGGGGGTAATCGCCTAATGTGATATGGATCCAGTACTGAAATCTTAACCATAACAATATAAACAACCCCGTGGGTGGTTCCGATGTGTACCCTCAATTACCACCCACAACTGTCATGACGTCTCCCCTTCTCAGTGACTCCGGCCACAGTTGAGGGGGACCATAACCTCTTGAACATGAGTAAGGATGAGGGCGCCTGCCGATGAGGGACCATATCTGTCCCTACCACCCTCGCTCGACGCCCCTCCCAGGGAAACTGCCCCGCCGCTTGCCATACCCTGCGTTCTGGTGAGTGGACCTCCCTATCTCTTAAGGAGATGACTCTTACTTATGACCTATCTATCGTATTCTAACCTATAGTACTGGACCCCTGCAGAGTGCGACAATGAATGAACAGCACAACACCACCCCAAATTCTAAGGGACAACCAATTGGCCAAATATGCAACACTGTGAGGAAGACAAAAAATGGGAACCCCATTATTGGGTCAGATTGAGGTTCCCACAAAAATTCCTTCCTGGCCCCGATGGCGGCCGATAATGATCCACAGTGCCAGGGGGAAGGGTTGGGTGGGTGCCGTTTCCTGAGCTTGGGGCCGCAAGTGGGGCAGAGCTCCGTCTTCTGCATACTACTTTGGGTCCCACCCCCTAAGCGTGCCCCATGTGATTCCTCTTGTCGAATCCCAGCTGACAGGGTTGCTGTGGCAACCCCGGCCGGGGATTCACAAGCTAGCATGGCCGCCGCTTTTCCCGCTCCTGGGGCTTGCAGCAGCCCCACGGTGGAAAATTTTCTAAATGTCCTGCCCCCTCCTAATTCAGGCGCGACAAGGAGCCCTAACCATCCACCGCCCCCCTGTGAGGGGGAAGGGAAGGCGGATGCAATAGTAAGTTTTGCAGTGCCATTGCAACTCTGGTTGAGCCCCGCTCTCTCCACTCCCTGAGTCTCTGCAGTCTGCTGTGGGCCACTTATCTCTGATTGGCCCTCTGAGTGTTTACTTTATAAGGTTGCCCAGCAGCCAGAAGTTGAGTGGAGCAAGTCCCATTTTGTTTTCCAGCTCTCCTGCTGCTCTCAACCTTGACTCCAATGCTCTCTCTGCTATAGACCTGTGCACCCAGGCCTCACTTTCTTCTAGACCCTGTTTCCATCCTGCTCTTGTTCACAGCTTTCTCTTTTCCTATGCCCACCCCTTCTCTGGCTCTGATCCTCCTGCCCCAAAGTCTGATCCTGACCCTCTGCCTCAACTGACCTTCCCATCTATGTGGAAGAGGTAGGTTTTTTTAATAACTTTTAGAGCTGAAAAGAAAAGTGGATTTTGTATTCATGGATATTTTCATTTCACGTAGCTAGCCTAATAATATCAGCAAGCAAAATGGCTAGTCACAATATCCAGGTGTTCAGGTGTATGGTTATGAAGCTATTGAGTTAAGCTTTATTTTGGCCGGACACAAATATACACTAGCAAATGCATTAGTGCAAATAGTACTGAGATAACTGAACACACAAATAACTGATGTGAAATTGCCAAAACAGATATCAGATGGAGCAGAAACCGAAGGGCAGTTATTATCTGCTTCATCGGATAAGGTGAATTTGACAAATAAGGTATTTGCCATGAATATTGATTTCAGCTCTTGTATCTAGAAAATTTCATTAACTTACATTGGGTGATTTCAGATGTTACGGGCGGGCGGTTCACCACAGTGAACCCCCAGGGGGGGTGAACATCACAACCACGGGCCGGGGTGGAAAAACGACCCAAACAGACGTGACGGGACC
>QEPC01000069.1:1008364-1027918 GCA_003113815.1 Sphenodon punctatus
CTGCCCTTTCCCCCCTGGTCGTGCCCCCCCCGTCCTGGAGGGGCGCTTACCCTCGATATAGGTCTCGGAGCCCTCTGAGGCCAGCGCCTCGACTTGGAAGTGCTCCCCCAGGGACCACTGGATCAGGGTGGTAAGGGTGCCAACCTCTGACTCCGCTTGGCCGGGCTGGCATTGGGAGCTCTCTGGGTTGCAGGTTTCTGCCATTCCCGGGTGGTCCTCCTGGGGGAGGGGGACCCCGGAGCTCGTGTCTACCGGGCGGGCAGCAAGGGGAGGGGGTACCTTGGCCCGCTCCCTGCCCTGGACCACAGCGCTTCCCACGAGGCGTGGGGTGACAATGGAGCCCTATATATGAAGGATGCGGTCCAGGGCATCATAGTAGGCAGTGCGGGCCCTGTGTCTGGAGCACCTGTTGTTGTCGCGGATGGCCTTGTACCCCCTCTTGAGTTCCTTGGCCTTGGAGCAACACTGGGCGACTGTGCGCTGATGCCCTGCCACCTCCATGTCGCACACAATGTCCTGGTAGACATGTTCATTCCGTTGGTTGATGGCGAGCTCCAGCTGGTACTCGAGGGTCCCCCAGATCCGGATGAAGTCCCTGGTCTCCTGTAGGCCCCACTGGCCCCCTCTGTGGTACACCTTCCTCCGGCGCCCCCACTGCTGTTCCTCCTCCTGGTCCTGCTCCTCCTGCTCCTCCTCATCCTCCGGGTGCACCTCCGGGCGCGCAGGGCCGGGCTCCTCCTGGGGCTCGTCCGCCCGGGCCATTTTCCTTGTCTGGGGGGAGGGTGGGGGGTGGTGGTTGAGTGGGTGCTGGTGGGGCCCCCTCTTAGGGCACCCCTGCCCCCCTCCTGGTCCCCCAGGGTCACTCTGCCCCCCCGGGGGGGTCTCCTGTGCCCTCTGTTCCCCTCCCCTTGTTACCCCTTACCCTTTTCCTGGGTGCCTCCTCCGGGCCCATTCCAGCCGCTGTCCCTGGGGCGTCGCGACCCGGCTGCAGCTGTGGGTGTTGTGCCTGTGCTGCCTCCCTGGTCGGGTGCACCTGTGTGTCCCTCTCCTCCGCCTGTGCCCCCTCCACCTCCATCGCTGCCCCTGCCTCCACCTCCTCCACCTCCTCCACCACCACTGTCACTTTCTCTGCCTCCGCTCTCTTCCGCCTCCCTCCTCGCTTCATCCCGCCATGCTTGCTTGCTGCTGATTTCGCTTTAAACTTCCCTCCGGTGGTTGTGTTGTTGCCGGCTGCCCAGCAGCGACGCTGCGTGCCTTGTCCCCGGCTGCGGCTCATTTTGTTTGGTTCCGCCCGGGGATTGGCGTCCAGACGTTACTTTTCCTTGGTTCCCGGTGGGGGTCTGTTTGACCACGCTTCCCGGGATCTTCCCCCGGCTAGCCCGGGAAGCGTGGTTGAAAGTGACCCCATGTGGGTATTGAGTGTGATGAACATCTGGCGCGCGCTGAACAGACGTTCACGGCCCTTTCGCCCCGCTGCGGGATTGAGCGTGGTTCACTGTGGTTGAGCGTGATCTCGTAACATCTGAAAATACCCAATGTTTTGTCCCCCTCTTAGGAAACAGGCCTTCATGACTTAGAATGCTACTTGAATGGAGCTACTTGTTCTTAAATACAGACACAGGCATACATCAAAAGCTTAAATGAAAGCATGATAGTAAAACAAATGGTCTCACACACACACACACACACATGGAAATTCTAAATTAAAGTTGAATCTCTTTCCAATATATGCTCTAATTAACCATGTAAATGGGTAGAGCACTATTAAAAGATTCCCAACAGATGAATTAATCTCATTGGGTGTTTTTAGACAGACGGGCGGATAAAATGGCTTCAGTGGATAGGGCCAACAGTTCAGTCCTTGCTTTCACTTAGCCACACTGCAGCCAATACCTGCCCCCCGCCCCCAACCTCCCGGAGTCTGATTGCTGCATGGCGATTGTTGATTGGCTCTCCAATCCCCTCTGCCCGCCTCCCCCCTGCTCATTCTGGCAATGCACCAGAATCACACCAAAGGTACCTTTTAGTGTGAGCTGCAGATACAAAACAGAATTTAGTATCTGCAGCTGGCTTTAGTATAATATTTACATTAAGTGAAAAAGTCTACGTTCAGGCACTTTTGTTTTAATACTAAATTAGTATTCCCATCCCTAATATTAATTTTGTAATCCCAGACAGCACCAAAGACATGCAATATATATGAAATACAACCCCCAAAGTTCTTGTTGTGGCTAAGAGCTCTCATAACTTTAAATGGGTTCTTGATAATTTAAGAATTGACCAGGTTCATCGTTATCATTATCTGGGACTGACCTTCTCTGCCTCAGGGACTTGGGCGAAGCATGCAGAGACTATTACATTTAAAATGTCCCAGTCTATTGGGGGGGCTTGTTAAATTTTGGAGGGAAGCTTATAAATTCTGCCTTGAGGCTCTTAGATCTGAAAGCCAGTCCTCAAGCTTTATATGGTGCTGAAATCTGGGGGGCCTTTCTTAACGATAAATTGGAGTTTTTCAGGATTGTTTTTTATGTGCAGTATTAGCTGTACCAAAAAACACTCCAGCATGTCTTGTTAGATTGAAAACTGGTGTTCTGCCGGTGGCAGTAAAACTTGATTTGGGTTCTGTTTCTTATTGGCTGATGGTGAGGAGTATGACTGAAGATAGGCTTCCATACCTTTGTCTGACTGAATTTTCATCTCCCACCCTCATGTCTCAATGGTATAAGAAACTTATTTCACTCTTCAGAACAGTAGGCCAATCTGTGGAGGCCTTATTGCATCTGACTAATTCTAAAGTAAAATCTTTGATCCACAGACAATTGTCTGTTTTGGCTATTCTAGCAGACATGAGAAATGCTGCCAACCTAAAATCTGCCCCTCTCTATCATCAGTTTAAAACAGTCCCCGGGATGGAACCTTATTTGTCTGTTTGGGTCAATTCCTCCTTAAGAAGAGCTTTAACCCTCCTTAGGTTTGACCTTATCCCCTCTAGGGTTCTGTCTGGAAGACAGAAAGGAATTCTGTATGCCCTTAGATTATGTAGTTGTAATCTTGTTCAGACTGAAGATCTGGTTCATTTATTATTTCATTGGCCTTACACTGAAGACTATCATCAGAAATATTTGGCTCTATTGATACTGAACAAGAATCATTGGCCATCACACCAATTACTAGTTTATTTGGCTGTGACTAAAGATGATAATTCTATCAGAAGCCTTGCTAAAATGGTTCTTGCCCTGATCAAGAGGAGAAAAGATGATTTGGAACCGTACGAACTGACTCTGTCAATGGAGATTCCCCATTGTCGCATTCTAGCTTTCAGATTCATTTTTATTTTTATTTTATAAAATTTGATTCAATATGTCCATGTCAATATGGATTGATATTTTTATATTGGTTAATGAGTTCCTTTTTGTAATTTCCTTTATGTATGGTTTATGTATGGTTTATCTTTTGAACTGTATTAAAGTTTTTACCTTCAGTTATTACTTTAATAAATTTATTTATTTATTATTATTATTATTATTATTATTATTATTATTATTATTATAATATGAAATACTAGTTGAGATTTGTGACCCCCATTCACAGATAATATAATCCCACTTGGGGTCCTGTCATATCATTTAGGAATCTCTGATTAAGATTATACATACCACAGCTTTCCACATAACTAGTCTGAGGTGGAGTAGAGTAGATTTCTCCACACAAGCTAGAGAGCAATTATTCACACATTAATTTGGAATAAAGAATGGTCCTGACTCCTGAAGTCTACCTATGAACAATTTCTAAGTCATGAGCCATCTCTCTCAGCTAGAGTCAAACCTGTATTTCAGAAGAGAACCTATAGTATTTCAAGGTGTCATGGGATGCCTGGACATGTCTATTTAGGTGAGTACAGTAACCTGACTCACATTAGTAGTCTTACTGGAGACTCCTCACATGAGTAAGGCTTGTCATGGAGATGTAGCCTAGAATGCAAGATTTAACTTTTTTTTTTAAAACTTAAAGCGTTAGTTCGAGGACTCCTTTTGACTTCAGTGGAAGTTGAGTTGGGCTCAATTTAAATGATTTTTGGAACTGGTTGATCTCTTCTAATAACTCTGAAAAAATTGAAGAAACCTTTAATTTGTTAAATTTCTCTATTACTTGGAGACAAGCTGAAGAGGGCTGGGGGGCTCTAATTTCAAAATGTGATTTCGTCAGGAGTGGCAAGGCATCTGTTTATTAGCACTACAGCAGCAGAACTTTCTCCTTTAGGGAAGTTTTACAGGGCTCCATTTCTCCAGCCGATTAAAGGTTTAGTTTTACAATTGATCTGTACAGTTTGCTCTTTGCTTACTGTAAATTAATACGCTTTATGGACATGTAGAGGGAATTTGCATCCTGCTGGATCCTTGCTTCAATTGCTCTTCACCCTGGGATGTTCTTTTATTTAGCCTTGTTTGATCCCCTGGTATAAAGTGCTCTGAGATCCAACGTCACACAGACACTCAAAAAAGCTTAAGCTTTTTCTTGGGTAAGATAATCAGAAGCAAATTTTCAAAGCTTTGTGGATGAAGTTATATCCCTGCCATGCAACCACCCCCAATAAACCCATTTGGAATCATGGAGCTGAATCATTACATAAGATGTTTTGATAACTTAGGGGTTATTCAATCTGGGCTTGATCTGAAGCCCATTGAAGTCAGTGATAAAGCTCCCACAGACTTCAATGGGCTTCTAATCAGCCCCCCCCCCCCAAAATAGGCTTCTAATTCCACTAATATAAATCCAGTATATCTAACTACAGCTAAACTCAATTCGAGCTATGGAATTAAAGCAGGAAGAGCTGTGCAGCAAGCATCTCCGCCCAGGGTCAGACAAAATTTGCAGAACCCAGGGCAAAAATTAAAATGTGAGGCTTTCATACCCCCCACCTCCATAGCCACACCCTTTAGCAGTTAGTTAAAGTTGCTGGTGTTTTCTTACAAAAACAAAGAAGTGTCATAAATGTTCACACACACATACATGCAAATACGGGCTTTCCCAAAAACACATACACAATAGGGATGGGAAGTTCAGATTTGGTTTAATCTGAACCATCCGAATTTTGGCTGGTTCAGATTAATTGAATCAAGGATAAGAAGTTGAACCAAATCACATGACTAACTGTGGTTCGGTTCTTATTAGGGCTGAAACAATATAAGAATCCCCCCTTGACGAGAATCTGGCCAGATTCAAGAAGGGGAGGGCAAGACCTCACATGATCTTGTCCTCCCCTTGAGATATTGTGAGATCTTTCTGAGGGCAGGGGAAGGGGAGGCAGGCAAGGGAGCTGGATGGGGTGCCAGAGGTGAGCAGGGGGCAAAGACTTGCCCTCTAGTCACCCCTGCCCCCGCCCAACTCCCCTGCCTGCCCAGGAAGGGAAATTATGGGCGGGGGCCTGGAAGGGGACATGGGGGAGTCAGGGGGGTACTTACCCTTCGGAGGGAGTCCCACAAAGTTGGCCTCTTCTTGGGCTAGTAACTTTGGAAAGTTGACAATCCATGCCTATTCTGGTTGGTGAAAACCATCTGGGAGACGTTGGGGTCGTTGCTGACTGGGATTGTCAACTTGTCAATGCCTCCCTTCAGGACGGCAGAATGTTGGACTTCCTTAAGATGGTGATTGTCTAGCCTCTGCTCAAGAAACCATATTTGGATGCTGACACCCTCGCTAGCTATTGGTCTGTGTCTAACCTTCCCTTTTTAGGGAAGGTTATTGAACGTGTGGGGGTGCATCAGCTTTAGTAGGGGTGTGCACTATGCCCCCATGTCATTTTTGTTTTTCGTTTTTGTTATTCAGAAATGTCATTTTCATTATCGTTATTAATGACAATGTCATTTTCGTTATCATTGTAATTATTGGTATCATTATTGGTATCGGTACCATTTCAAACCAAGATTTTATTTTTGGTATCGTTATCATTATCGATTACCATTCACAACTAATATCTATCTAAAACTAAGGGAGACAGGGGAAGGGAAAAGGAAAACCATTATCTAATCAATTATCTATATAACTATTCTAATCTAATCTAATCTAATCTATATGTCTATAATATATATCTATATCTAATCTATATCACCTATCTATGTATAATGTACAGGGTGGAGAAGGGCAGGGAAAGGGAGATGGTAAAATGTAGTGTATGAGGAAGGAAAGGTATTGGTAATACAATGACGGCTAGGGAGGATTTTTTGTGTGCAAGCACCACAGTTCTGTAAACAAAACCTGACAAGCAGAGCTCTCACAGAACAGAGAGAAAAAGCCTGGCCCTCCCATTATAAAGGATTGCAGTGCCCTCCCCCAGAGCCCCCCTGATTCGTTGTGGAAAGCAGCAGGCATTGACCAATCACAGAGTGCCATGAGACTGCTGGGGCCTACTTGCGCTGCTCATTGGCCAGCGATACATCCATCAGATACTGCTGAGCTGCTCACCACTCCCAACACAGGCGCAGTTCAAGAGTTCAACCCTGTTTAGGGCTCCGAGATGTCTGCTCCCTCCTCCCCTCTCCACATTTTCCCTCCAAAACCCAACTGCCACAGCACTAATAATAAAAACAACGATAATGACATTGTCATTTGCATTTTCGGTATCAGTATCATTATTCTTGGTTGTCATTTTTATTATTTTTATTGTTATTCTCAGTTGTTGTTTTTGTTACTGAAATAATGAAAACGAAAATGACAATTTTCATTATCGTTATTGTAATAACAAAAACATGCACACCCCTGAGCTCCAGGCTCATCTGAATGCTCTCAGATTCCTGGACCCCTTTCAGTCTGGGTTTTGTCCTAGGCATGGCACGGAGACTGCGCTTGTGGCCTTGGTCCATTATCTACGTTTGGAAATTGACAGGGTGGGGATTCTACCCTGTTTTCTGTGACTGAAACCACAAGTCATGTGATCCTGCAAACTACATAGACAGAAAATGCCTAGAGTCTTCCTAGGGAAAAGACTCTGCCCAGATTAATTCAAGGTAACCAGACAACCCCAGTCCAAGCCTCCATCTGACTTAGCATGTCTTCTCCCCACGCCTTGTTATAATCACAATCCTCCTACAGTGCAAACTGCCATGCACTGGCTAGGCTTGCCACCTCTGCAATTTTTAAAAGAACACTTTTGAAAAATACATGTTTTCTGTGACTGAAATGTCACTTCATGTGATCCTACAAACCAGAGAGTCATACAATGCCTAGAGCATTTGTCAAGTCTTGCCGTTGGACTCTGTGGCAATAAGTACTGGATAGTCAACTAGTCCAGACTAATAAGCACTAGTAATGCAGATGGACATTATTCTGGACTAGTTTAAGAACAGTTGTTATAAAACCTAGCAATTGGGGTTTTATAACAACCATGTTTATTTTTTAGTCTTGATTAATAAGCACTGTTGACAGCATTCAGACGGACAACCTAGTCCAGACTATAGTCAGTTAGTCTGGACTAACTGTGCATGTGAAAAAGCCCCTACTTACTGGAGTGGTGTAGTGAATAAGGTCCTAGACTTAGACCTGGAAAGCCAGGGTTTGAATCGTGTCCTAGCCGTGAACTCCTTTGTTGGCCATGGGCAAGTCATAACCTCTCAGCCTCAGTTCCCCATCTGTAAAATGGGGGAATGTCTATCTGTCTCTCCCTGTGTTCTGCTCACCCTTGTCCATCTTAAATTGTAAGTCCACCAGGCAGGGACTAGTTACGGACCACTTTCCATTAATAACAATTGCAAAGTGGGGAGAGCAGCGGGTGCGACTCCCCCCGTCATTGACGGGGTTTGTCCCCTGCTGGTCTCCCAGGTGCGGAGTCTAGAGGTGCTCCTGGATTCCAAGCTCCACTTGGAAATCCAGGTGGAGACAGTGGCGAAGGGGGCTTTCTGCTAGTTACATCTGGTTCGGCGGCTTCAGCCTTATGTCTCAGACCAGGACCTGGCCACCATTATTCATGTTTTTCTTACCTTGAGACTGGACTACTGCAATGCGCTCTATGTGGGGCTAATGTTGTTGACAGTCTGAAGGCTGCAGCTGGTGCAGAATGTGGTGGCCCAGCTCCTTACAGAGTTGGGTCACCGGCAGCACATTACACCAGTATTCTGTTCTCTGCACTGGCTGCCTGTCTTCTTCCGGGCCCAATTCAAGCTGTTGGTTCTCACTTTTAAAGCCTTACACAACCTCAATCCGACCTATCTGCAGGACCTCCCCAGGTCCTGGTTCAGCCCCTGCTGTCCGCTGGGGGCTCCTTCTTGGAAGTCACCCGAGTAAATCGGGGGGCCACTATGGAGAGGGCTTTCTCAGTGGCTGCACCTCGGCTTTGAAACTCCCTCCTGGAGGAGGCTCGCCTGGCCCCAGACCTGCTGACTTTTTATCAGGCTTGTAAAAACTCGCTGTTCCACCAGGCATTTGATGGCGGGGACAGGGGAGGGGGAGATGGGATGATGGGGGGATTTTATATTATGTTAATAATTTAATTATTAACATAACACGTGAATATTATGTTAATAATTTAATTATTATTGTTATTTTGTTTTTATTTGTTTAAGCTTCCCCAAGCCACCTGTGGTCAGAGAGGGTGGGGTATAAGAATTTAAACTAACTCAATAATAAACACTAGGTACACTGCTTGCCCTATATAATTGCATCATCATCATCATCATCATCATCATAATTTGACCAAGACAGTATTTGGAACTAGGATTTTGGAGGTAATTTCCATTTTTGTGAAATCTTATTTCAGCCGTAGTCTCCTAGGTTCCAGTGTGAGATGGTAGGTAAATCATGTCATCACGTTTGCTTATGTCAGTAGGACATAATATTTGTGATAAATCAAGGTGTGTGAAATAATGGAGTGCAGCCAAAAATAACACACTAGGTACAAGCAACTCCTCTTACAAACTATAGCACAGCAATAACCGTGTGCATTTGGAATTGTCTGTGGGTGGCTTTCCTTATACATGCAATTCTCCACCAAGGCATTTCTGATCATGCCTGCCCTCTGTTTTACACGATTTTAAGCTGTTTTCCTCTGAAAGTGAAGATATTCCCAGTGCATCTTGACAACATATTTAGCATGCCATTAAACTCCCCCCTTCTCTTAAATCTCATTCCTTCTGATGCCCCAGCAGCTCTGAATATGACTAGTTCCTTCTCATTACCAGTCCTCATTAAAAGAAGGAAGGGGGGCGACAGCTTTGCAGCTTAACAATGTGCAGTCCGTTTCTCAGAGGGCTCTGCTCATGCAAATGTCAATGAAGTGATTGAGGCCTGTGCTGACACAGTACTTTGACAATCAGATTTTTACTTACCTTTTTCAAGATCATTTTGCATTTTACAGTGCATCAAAAACTATGCCTTGACTATCCCATCTACTGCTTTTCTCAGTGAGAAGGAAACAAAATAATAATCTGAAAATCCTCTTAATGGGCACACAGGTGAGGGGTGGGGATGGCAGGGGAGCCAGGTCCCTGTACACTCGGTGGAGCACACACACACTTCCAGTTGTTGGGGGAGGGTTTCAGTGCCAGAGGATGGGTGTGCACACCCATCCACCTGCTGACCAATCATGCACCTGCATGGTGCAACCTGGGATTTTCCGGGTTGCACCATGAGTGGAGGTGACTGGAGGTAGGTGGGGGTGCATGGGTTGTGGGAGCACATACCCACCCACTGCCACTTTTGCACAGGTGCAACCACACATATCCACTGGGTGGACCTGTGTGATAGCATCTCATGTAAAAACGGCTAGAGAGACAGTCTCTAGACAAAATTCACCCAATGCTTAAAGGTGGGCAGTACTACTGACACCTCAATTGTGGTCCAAATGAATATGACTCAGTACATATTATACATTTCAAAATAGCTGGGTTGAAATTTTGTTACAAAATAAAATTTCATTGGTTTTGACTGAACAGATTTTGTTGTTGTTGGAAGCTTGTATGAAATGTTGGCTGCTACTAGAGCACTGAACCTCAGCTTATAGATGCTTTTTCATTAATCGTGGCCCGTCCTTTCTTTTGACAAACCTTAATTTCACCCATTCACATGAAAACGCATACCTCATTCAGCAAAGCATATAAACAAGCACTTATCTTTAAAGCACCTACTTATTAACCCTCTGAAAGCTAAGCTAGAGTTACCACCTTTTGTGGTTTTGACCCAGAGACTCAAAGGCCCCTTTCTGACTTAATCCCACCTCTTATGGGGTATTGTGATGTCACAATGCTCCACAGGGCACATCAGTGAGGAGGCGGGACAAAGGATCTTTCATGCCCTTTTCTGACATAACCCTGCCCCTTATGGAGCCTCATGACACTCCATAGGAATGAGAGCCATCTCAGAAAGGGGTGTGTGGTAAACTCCCTTTGGCCCACTCCCTGTAACCCTGGGAAGCCCTGATTTCTCTGGGTTACTGGGGGTTCCCGTGGAGCATCTGTGTCAAAACCTGGAGTCTCAAGGCAATTCCAGAGAGATAGCAACCATATGCATATGCTTAAGAGCAGAGTTGATACAGAACCGATGGGTTTGGTTGGATAAAGGCCTTAAACCTGGATATGAGCAGTGCTCCTGCTGCATGGTGTGATGGAATGTAGCACCAGTCCAATTCTACCCCATGCAGGGCCAGCCTTACAATTTGTAGGGCCCGGGTGAAGATAAAATACAGGTCCCTGTAAAGCCCCAATCACGAAAACCAACAGGGCTCTGGAGCACTTCCTCAACACTGATAACACCATCTACGCCTGCCTCCCATCTGACCTTGCTCTCTTTGCCATGCCCTGCTTGGTCCTGACCCTGCCTCTCCTCCTGTCCATCTCTTCTGTAGGCCTGCCTCCCAGCTTCCTGATTGGTTGCCAGCAGATATAAAGGCATGCTGGTAGCAACAACAAGCTGCATGGAACAACTCCTCTTCCTCCTGGCAGCTTGTCTTCTGCTCTGTTCCCCAGACTCTGGCTCTTTGTTCCTCTGACTACCAGACTGGCTCTGACCTGCCCTTCTCTGCTTCCTTCTGCTATGACTCCGCAAACACTGGCTTCTGACTCTTTGTTCCCCTGACTTCCAGACTTTGGCTCTGCTCTGCCCTGCTCCATTCCACTCTGACTCCCAGATTCTCACAACTTGGTCCCTGACTCCTCTACTCCCCTCTGCTTGGCCTCCCCTCAGTTGCCTTGACCCTATACCCCGGTCCCTAGTTCCTGTACTTGTGCTATCAAATTCCTTACCCCTCATGACTGTGATGAACTAACCCTGAGTTTGGAAATGCAGCTGAGAGCCCCCCCCCCCCCTTCCCCTGCTCCTGGAGTCCTTCCTTAGGCTTTCTTTGAGTTCTGACCCATCATCCTGTTACAGGCCCCTGGTGGCCTCATCAGCTCCCCTGCTGCTCTGCCCCCTTTGGGGCATGATCTGTGGGGCCTTAGAGGTTTGTGGTCCTGCTGAAGGGAGTAGGGCTATCCTCTGTGAGACCCTAGAGGTGATCATGTTTGGGGTCTCTCTGGAAGGGAGTGGGGGCCCTACAGCCTGCCATGCAGAAAAGTACAAGCCCAGTCCAGGGGCCCAAGAATTAATAGCAGGGCCTGGGGCAGTCACCCTGGGCAATCTTGTGGTAAGGCCAGCCCTGATCCCCAGAAAAACTCTTGAGTGCATGCTCAACTTTGAACAATGTTCCAATGAAACCAGCATTGTTAAGCATGTAAAAATGATGTGATTAAGTTCCCTGCAGTCTAGAGATAGCTTCATGTGCTTAACATTAACAGCTTTGAGTTAGTAAAGGAGTAAGACCAAGCCTGGTGACTTAGAAGGGAAGGGCATCCTCCTGTCCCTCATTAATCATCTCCTCAGACACCCCAGTCTCCCTACATAAAGAATGCTTAATTCCTTCTTCCCTTGTGAAGGGATAGTGATGCGGAGGCTGCACAGAGAGCGGGGCGGATGCTGAATGAAAACGGCAGCATGCCATCCACTGCATGCATGGCTTTCCCTGACGTTAATAGGAGGTGCGTGCAGGAATCAAGGGCAGGATGTGGCCTTGTGTCTTTAAGTGATTTGGGCTGAGGAGGCCCCCTCCGGATTCAAAGTTACAGGAGAGGAATATGGGGAAAGCAGTTGCCTACAACTAAGTTGTATTCTGTCCATGCTCTTCCCTCGTCTCATATATTATGCTAACGGTATTAATAAGGATTAATGTAGGCTTGAAAGAATTATAACACTGGCCAATATGTCATCCCTTCAGGAAAGCCATGTCTTACATTTGTCATTTTTTTTTAAAAGCCCTCCTCTCTGCAAAGTCAAAACTGCTCTCTGAAGATATCTCAAGTTTAAGAGGGAAAGGGGAGGAGAACTTTAAAGACAAGGAAGAGGGAGGGAGGGAGAAGGAGAATGATCTCTGAGAAGTGTCATTGCTGCACTCCAGTAGCTAATGCTATGTGAGCTTTAAGTAGAATCCTGTGGAGTCTGGAGAAATGCAACTGTCTGAAAAAAGGTACCTTCCAATCTGGTCTCATTTACCTTGCTGTGAATCCAGTGCAACTCAGTGAAATCACTCCAGATTTGCATTGGAGACACAGGCATGTTTTTAAACAAGCAAGGCGTGGGGTGTGTGTGTGTGTGTATAGGGGTGTTTGTGGCCACTGAGTGGCACAGCTGCAGACTGCAGCCACCCAGCTG
The DNA here is from genome assembly GCA_003113815.1 of Sphenodon punctatus. Lineage (NCBI taxonomy): Eukaryota > Metazoa > Chordata > Lepidosauria > Sphenodontia > Sphenodontidae > Sphenodon > Sphenodon punctatus. The sequence goes on from QEPC01000069.1 coordinate 1,021,034, forward strand.
GAGTGCATGGAGAGAAACTCTAATGCAGGGCCTGTGAGTGGCCATGAATGGATGCTGCGTGGCTCATGGGAGTACGTATCCCCCACTCCACCTTCAGACGGGCACTCAGATGAGTGGTTACTAGGTGGCCATGCGTGGTAGGCGCATCTCATTTGAAAACACCCATTAATACAGTTGTCCCTTGGAATCTGTTGTGGGTCTCAACTGCTCATTAACATGGCAAACAAAGCTCATTGTTACTGTTCATTATGTTTCACATGGCAGAGCCATTGTCACATGTAGCAAGTTGAATTTTAGTCTGACCCATGCATCATAAGTAAAACCTTTGGGTTACATGCAAGAGCAGAGAGAAGCTATGGGGGTGAGGAATGGCATGGGCATGCAAATGGTTTACTGGGAGCAGAGTTTAGCCAGCAGAATCTCCTAATGATGATGTATGATTAGGAAATATCCTCAGCTGGTTGCTATGATAATAGATGGGGTGGTGTTAACGGTTCAAACTGAGCGTATGTGTGAGAGGGAATGAACATAGAACCATACACTGCACCATGGCTGAAGAGCCATTTTGCAAATGAGAACAGAACCAAAGTTTAAAAGCTAGGTTTTGTCTTAAGGACAGAAACCTGCATGCGGCGGACATGAGATGAGGGAGATCTGCAAAGATATTAGTGAATTTGAATATTTCAGCTTCTTTTGGAAGTTGTTTGATTTTGACCTTAAGAGTAGGAGTGGGAAGCCATTTCCATCCCATGAGCTCCTTTGAAAATAAATACAAATTCTGCAAGCTGGATAAGAGTTGGGGATGGAGGTGCTGAAGAGGTGTGCTCAGGAAGGGGGAAAGAAGGGGAGAGTCCAGATTATGGATCTAAACCATAGATCCATTCCCCCTGTCCTGAGTGCATGCCCTCATCTCTACTTCCTTTTCTGAATTCATTCTTTCAGTGCTTGTTGAGAACAACAGTTGGATCCATGGGCCAAATTCAGGAATTGAAAAGGTGCCAAAGAAAAATAGCAATGGGCTGGATTTTGCCCACAGGTTGGAGGTTCCTCACTCCAGCTGCAAAAGATGGTATTTGTTTTCTGAGGCAGTTTACTTTTGGGCTCCTGCCACTTTGCCCTTTAGAAAACCTTTCCAATCGGCCTTCTTTTTCTTTCTTCATTAACTCTCAAAAAATAACTTGAGCAACACTAACTCCAGATAAGTTTATACAACTCTCAGCTGCCCTACTCTGGCATGGGCTTTTCCCTTTTGTAGCAGATGAGTGACAGGTTGTCTGTCACAAGAAGAAGGCCTCTTACGTCACTACCCTTTCATTTCCAATCTACATCCGCAGGCTGCTACATATATTCCTCATTTTTTGACTCCCAAGGGGGAATCTTTTCATACATTCATCGTTAAAGAGAATGAGCCACTCCATCAAATGCAGAATAGCTTTTTTAAAAAAGCTCTAGCCCCACACCTTTGGATTCTAATTTTGATTCTGTAGTGTTAAGAAAGATCATCCGCCATGGAACAAGGTCAATGCAACCGTAGCGTCCTGGCCTGCAGAGAGCTCCCATATGCCCAGCTATTAATCATTCCATTTCTCAAAATGTACCGACCAACCTATGTCTGGAAATATCATTAACAAGTAGCTAAGTGTTAAATTGCCAGGAATTTCCAGAATAAGGATGGAAAGGAAAGGGAAGAAGCAAAAAAAAAGAGGAAAGTTTTCAAACTTTTGAGATTCTTGCCAGATAGAATTAGGGCAATTGTTCTTTTGCAAATACTATGGAGATTAATGAGTTCTAGGGGCAAAGCCATGAGAAAATAGAAATGTAAAGAAGAGCAGTTTCCAAAAATACATCCCCCACAATGCCACAGAGACAGGTCAGTCTGAGTTTTTCATCTGGTACCCTTACCAGGCAATGCAGCCTGCCTCTTGTTATTAAAATCTCAAGATATAACTTTAATCATTTTAAACCACCCTCATCTTAGAAAATTCCTCTTCTCCATCCAAGCTGGCTGTGGGCCCCAATTCAGCCAAGGCATGTGCTTAATATGACCCTGGACCTTTATGGGGGGGGGCGGACTTGAAGTCAAAGGGATTTTCAACACATGACAAAAGTTAAGCACAGACATCAGTGCTTTTGCTGAATTAGGAGGGGCTGATGAATCCGGGCCATGAGCTGAAATTCTGAACTTATTGAAGTCAATTGTGTCTGCTATTCTGTCCTCGAATCAAATAATGAAAGGCGTGCTTAATATGTAGCTATATTTCTTTTTTTTTTCTTTTTCTTTAAAACTCCTTCTGACTCCAGTGGGCTTTAGACCAGGTCCTAAGAGTAGTTAGTTATAAATTCCTAAATGTGGAATTAGTACATTCTAACAGTGGTATAAGTAAATTATATACTCACTAGCTTTAATTGGCCAAAGATTTGGCTGGTTTCTTTAAAGCAGTAGGTGAAATCTGGAAAAGTAATGGAAAGCCACGATTAATCAAAGGCCAAATCTACAGCCATAAGCCTAAGGTGTTAACAAACAGCAGGGTAACCATGGTGTGAGCCTGTGAGTGTAAATTAGGGATGGGTTCGGCCCTTTGGTTTGGCTGCATTCAGTTCAGCTGTTCGGTTCGGTTCAGCCATTCGGTTAGTTCGCTGTGTTCGGGTTCAGCCGTTCGACTCGGCCATTTGGTTCAGCCGTTCGGCCGTTCAGGAAATGTTTTGTTATGGGGTTTTTTGTTTGTTTTTATATGGGTTTTTTGGTTTTTTATTTGGTTTTATATGTTTTTTTTGGTTTATTTGTTTTTTTTGTTTTTATATGGTTTTTTTTTTAATTTAATTTTTTAATCTAATATTATATCTATCTATCTACACTAAATCTAACTGTTATTAACTATTCTAAATGCTATCAACTAAATCGATTATCTAATAAGTACACAGGCCTACTCCTACAAACACTAAAACTAAATCAGTAAATCACTAACACTATCACTAAGCTAACTCCTACAACTGTCTACTATCTATCTATCTATCTATCTATCTATCTATCTATCTATAGATATAGATATAGGATGGGGGATCACAAACAACACAAGGTTTCAGTTTAAGGTTTAAGTTTCATTTCAGTACAAAACTGAAATGAAACTTAAAGCAATCTAATAATACTACTCTAAATGAAAAAACATGGGAAGGGAAGGGAATCTGGGATGGAATATATGGGAGAGGGAAAGGATTCAATGGAGGGGGGGGAGAGAGGAAGGAAGATTGAACACAAGGAACACAGGGAGGGGCAAAAACAAAAAATAACCACTAAATCTATCTAAGCTAAGCTAAATAAATGAATGAGAATATGGGGGTAGATGGGTTGGATGGGTGAAATGGGAGGATGATTGTAATGGAGTGGGGAGCTGGGAAATGCTGGGAGAGGGAGCCTTCTCAAATGCCTGCTGTTCAGGAACAGTGACTAGCTCAGAAGGTGTTGGGAAGGGGGGAGGCAGATAGTTTTGTTTCTTGCAAGCCTCTCCACCCCTGGTGCCTGGAAGTCTGCTCCTCAGCTGGCTACCCCTCCCTGTCACGTTTGACCTTCCAGTGACCCTTTTTTTGCCCCCCGAACTCACCCGAACATGATCCGAACTGAGCAAACTGTTCGGTCATTTCAACGTTCGGAATTGAGTTCGGTTCAGTCAGTTTGTGTTCGGGTTTGGGTTCGGTCGTTCGAATAGGCCGAGTTCGGGCCAAACTCCGAACTTCCGAACCGTGTTCGCCCATCCCTAGTGTAAATGTCCAACCCTAGCAAATGGCCCTAAGGTGCATCTGAAAGGCTAGAGTGGGCAAGAGCTGTAACCAGCAGGAGCAGGAATTGGGCTTCTGGATCCAATCAAACTGGAGCCCTCCTGGGTTGAAAGCAAAACGCAAGTCCAATGACTGAAGGCTGCCAAGAGAAATGTCTGGAAACCACATGCATCTAAGCAGCAAGCGAGGTGCTTTACTTGTCTCGTCAGCATAATGTCCCTGCCCTGGCCACACTACCAAAGTAAAGTCACCAAGAATCCAGTGAAGAACATGCGTTTGTGGAACTTGACCCCTTACTTGTGGGTAGCCATTGTGCTGTTTGCTAACAACCATACATAATCTTGTGGAGTGTGCCTTCTCTTTCCTCCCAGCACTTGGAATGATTCTGATGTTCTCCTCCCTCACTATAGTTTGAATGATTCTGTGACATCACAGTTGCTCCACCAGTTGCTACAGTGGACTCGTAGGCTTGCCGATTTTAGCCTATTATAAGAGTCCAGTTGTAAACCACAGGAAAATCCTATTGCATGAGATCTGAGTTATTTTGTGCTCTACCATATATACACTAGGAATGGGCATATGGCTGAAAATTTGGATCCATTGTACTGGATCTGCGTGACAGAGTCACAGGGGCTTTGCAGGATTAAGGTCATGGACCCTTTAAGAGAGCAGGATTAACTGCCAGGAAGTCAACTGACAAAGTGGAGCTGGCTGCATAAGCTGAAGGAAAACTTAGAGTGGGGAGGCAGCAGAGTGGAGCACTGAGGAGCAGTGAGCTCCAGGAAACTGACTATCTGCTGAGTGCAGTAGCCAAATCCAGCAGGGCTAGAGGTAGCCTAAGCCTTTAGGACAGAGAGGCAAGAATATGGATGGAGACAGCATTCAACTCACAGAGATCACAGCAGCAGGACAAGCTTGGAGAATCCAGGTGGGAGCAAACTGTGTTATAGGCACCTGAAAGGACCTTTATTATGGTGAAGACTCCAAACTGAGGAAACTCACTAAAGAGACCAAGTGGGAGCAACCACTATGAAGACTCCTGGAAAAGGGCTGTAAACTTGAATGGGGACCCTGCAAGGAGAGCTAGCCCTGCCACAATATGGATCTTTTTTTTCGTTTTTTTTAATGGATTTAATATGGATGTGGATTATGGATCTGTATTTAAATTAATTTTTTTTTAAATTAAAAATCCTAAAAATATTTTTTTAAAATTAGAAAATGTGGTCATTTTTGCATGTGCAGACTGGCCGCTCCTGCCATTTTGCAGAAGGGCTGCACATGTGCAGAATGGCCTTGTGGCTATTTTGTGAATGCACAGTAATTTTTTAAAAATTTATTTTATTATTTTTAATATGGATCTGTAATTGGGCAGTGTTTGTCAGATTACAGGCAGTTGCAGTTTAATCTGAATCCTCGGTGCCCATCGCTAATATACACCTGCTGTGCCAAATACTGGAAATATATTTAATAGTGCAATCCAACACCCCCGATAAACTGCACCTATTCAAGGTACAGTTTGACTCTGCCGGTGCCGCCAGCGCAACTAGCTGCACGGGGCATTGGCACGCCCCTCCCGAAATGCGTAACTGAATTCATGCCGCCCAGCTTGGTGCTGTGCCTGCTGCCAGCATAAATCGAGTGTTGGCTTGCACCCTATATATATTTAAAGAAAGAAGTTCAATATTTTAAATTAAATTTAAAATGTAAAACATAGGTTTAAAAAAAGATTATTCTTGACTATGTAAGAAGAATCAAGAAAAATGGTTGTCAAATTTGAAGCCTTCTAACCTTGTCAGTGTATCTGTGATTTAAAGTGGTTAGAAAGATCTGTCCTGCCTATTGTGGATACTCTGGCAAGTTAATTTTACTTCAGCATTAATTCACACAGCACTGCTATACTGTGTCATCTGTATTTTACGAGAGTGGTAAGACACACTGAGAGGCTGTAGAGTCCAATGGTTATAATACAAAACTGGAGAGAAGAACTCCTATATTTTATTCCTGACCCTTGCACCAACGGTGGAACAATGGACAAGTCATTCCAAATAAAATTCCGGAAAGATCCTAAGTCCTTTGATGGCTCCTATTTTCAAAAATGGCATTAGATCCAAGTCTAACTAAAAATCTTTGAGATTTAGACACCTCAGGGGGAGCTTTCCAAAAAGGTATAAATACCATTTGTGTCACGTTAACTCTGTTTGGGTGTATTTAGACTGATGGGAAGGCTTCTGGCCACCGAAACTGCTCTTGGTGCCCACCCCTGCTTCCGCCCATTCCCAGCCCTGCTTGGGTCTGCTTTAGATGGATCGGCAGATAGGGTTGCCATGTTCGGTCCTTTTTTACCTGACACTTCCATTTTGGACTATGGGAATGCCAAGTAAAAAACCACCACAGTTGGCAAACCTATGGTGGAGTCCTTCAGCTGCAATCCACCAGCACAACATGCCCCTCCCCCACAATAGAGATGTGGGTGCTCGTCTGACACTCCAGGCTAGCGCCTGCAACTCCATAGTGCTTCCCGGGGCAACAGTCAGCCAGGCATAGCCACAGAGCTGCACTATGGGTCCACCCAACAGAGAGGTAGCATGATGGAATGCTGGGGGGGCAGGGTAGGTTGGCTCATGCATATCGGAGTATGGAATGTTGGGGGAGTTTGAAAGGTAGAAGTCAGTTGGAGTCAAACTCTGAAAGGTGACAGAGGGAGGTTACTCAGGTTGAAGGGGAGTAATTATTTATTTATTTATTTATTTATTTTACGGATTTATATCCCACCCCCTCCTGCAATGCAGCTCGGGGCGGCTAACAACACAATAAAACATTAAAATTCACTTAAAATACAATATAAAAACATCATCTAAAACATATCACATAAAAGAGGGCTAGAAAACAAATAAATAAATGGGCGGGGGATTAAAATCACACACACCCCACCCTCCCTCCCAAAGGCCTGGGCAAACAGCCAGGTCTTACAGTTCCGCCGAAATGTCAAAAGGCTTGGGGCCAGGCGAGCTTCCTCCGGAAGGGAGTTCCACAGCCACGGCCCTACCACCGAGAATGTCCGCTCCATCGTGGCCCCCCGCTTAACACGGGGGACCTCCAGGAGGGCACCCC
>QEPC01000069.1:1035171-1049267 GCA_003113815.1 Sphenodon punctatus
AAACTTAAAGCAATCTAAAAATCCTACTCAACGCCTGCTGTTCAGGAACAGTGACTAGCTCAGAAGGTGTTGGGAAGGGGGGAGGCAGATAATTAGTTTCGTTTCTTTCAAGCCTCTCCACACCTGGTGCCTGGAAGTCTGCTCCATCCTCAGTGACTAATTACACCTCCCTGTCATATTTGACCTTCCAGTGAACCTTTTTTTGCACCCGAACTCACCCGAACACGATCCAAACTAACCGAACTGTTTGGCCATTTTTTCGTTCGGTGTTCGGTTTGTTAGGTAGGTTCGGGTTCAGTCATCCAAACAGGCCAAGTTCGGGCCGAACTCCGAACTCCCGAACCGCGTTCGCCCATCCCTATGAATCTGCCCCCTACCCTTGTGTGCATGCCCTCCTCTCTGCTCTCTTATCCTGGAGGAAGAGACTGGATCCAGGAGACAGATCCAGGCACTGGAAAGGGGCCACATAAATACTTGCCGAGGGCCGCATTTGGCCTCCAGGCCCGAGGTTCCCCACCCCTGCTGTAACCTGTAAAACATTCTGTGTGTACATAGTTCATCAAACCCTATTAAACAGTTAAATTACCAACAGATCTTGAAGTCTCACGTACTGTACCTTTAGGGGGGTAAGCTACTTTACAGCATGTCCTCTGTATTAAACAATAAAAATAAAAAATAATGAATTACTAATGTTATACTCCTCTATCCCAGAAGAGGCTCAGTGGAGCTTACAATACTTTTCTTTCATGCAATATAGGCTGCTTGTGGATGTTACCATGCTGGGAAAACTGATGTAACCCCTCTCAAAAAGAAAGAAAAGAAAAAGGTGGAAAAAACAGTTGAAGAAAAGATGACAAAAGCAGTTGGGGGGAAAAAAGTGGGGCCTCCACTCTGAAACAGAATGCAGAAGAGCCAATTGGCTGGTTAGGAATGTTGAGAAAGTGAGTGAGGGGCCTCAGGAGAAACAAAGCATGAAGAGGAGAAGGAGTTTTGGTGGGAGAGACTGTGTTTTCCCCCACTCTCTCCTGTTTTATAGTACACTGCCAATGATACTTTGAAGTTTGGTATTCTGACCCGAGAGAGGAATTACCAGGGTAGGGTCATCCCCATCTATAGGGGTTGTTCGTATCTCCCAAAATTTTGGGTTAGACATCATCAGATTCCCTCACATAAATTTTGATGAGGGGATTTAAACGTATGTTGTCACATCTGTTGAATATAACTCGGACCCTGATCTGAAATTTCTAGGTCAGTGGGGTGGAGGCGGGCCCAGGGAGGTTTTTCTCCATATTAACAAAAAAAAAAAGAAGAAGAAAAACAAAGATAAAGGATCCCACAACATTCCAGCGCACTAATTACCTATTTGTTACTTTCTCTTTATACCTTTTAGTTCCTATTACTATTTTAAATAAAAGTTATCTTAAGGGGGTTGTTTGAACACAGAAGTGTTCTCTTCCTTAAGTGGAGGCACCAAACTATTTCTAGACAAAGCACAGCACCTAGGGGTGATGTGGGTATCTGATACCTCAGTCCTCCTGCCACGAACTCAGGGGACAAGGTACAAACTCGTTATGCTAACAACAAACAAAATCCTGGTGGGGAACGTTAGGTGGGGATTTGAACGTGGGCACATGGTTAAAAGCATCATTTAAAGCGTCTCCTGTTGTTTTCAATCACAAAGGCAGGGTAGGATTTTGTACCCTGTCTTTTGTGATTGAAAACAACGGGAGATGTGTTAAATGGCACTCTAAACCACACGCTCATGTTCAAAGCTTCATGTTACTTTCCCAGCTGGGGGTTTGCTTCTCGTTATTTTCCCCGGCGCAGTAACGTGGGCCAGCACCCATAGTCTCCGCATCCGTAAAATGGGTATATGAATGCACTATCTCACCAACATGTTGTGATGTAATTAAGGAAGCCCTTTCACCAGCTCCAGATTAAAGACATTATATTTGTGCTCTTTCTAAATGTGCAGTTTGCTTCAATGAAATTGAGACTTTACTACAGCAAAATTGGTGTTTTATGTAGGTGTCATCCCAATCCGGTTGTATTCAACAAACTGTTAGAATAGGAGGAAAAAGTCAGCTATTAAAGTGACACTTACACAGTCAGCTTAAATGACTCGTGTTTTACTGGCTCACAAAAGTTGTCATTTTGAGCCTTCACTTGGTAATTTTCTGTTCCGTAACTATAGAGTACACACTTGGATCCACAGGAGTATAATATTCTGACAGCTGTTTCAATTTAGACCTCATTCAGATCTGCTTCAGAAACTTAAAAAGACTCTCATTTCTCCAACTGCCCATTTGTCTGTCTGACTTTGCTCCTCATGCCATATCACAGCATCTTTTCAACCATTAGTTAATTAAACCCAAAGATCAAAGGATTTATTAAAGGATTTATTAAAGCATAACCAAAGGTCATTGCTTGAAACAAACATACAGAAAACAACCATGGACACACAACAGGAAAAATCAGCCAATGAGCATATTGGCCGAAACAAAAACACAGAATATAGAAAATAAAATCATAACTAAATATATTAATAAACTCCCGTAACTGGTGTCTACATAATTACAATTTCTCTAAAATGTTTTATGATAAGGAAAGAAAAAATAAAAATCTCTTAATCCAACCCATTATTCAATACGCCAAGAAGAAAATTAGTATTGGTAAGTTACTGATTGACCATAACCATAATTCATTATAAAGGCAGACCCCATATACTTCTCAATCAACCCACGGGTCGCAACATGACAGTCCTACAAATGGAATCTACAGCCATTAGCTCCTCAAAAATAGAGGCTCCTCTGGGAGGAAATTCCCATTTATTTAGGGTTGCTTGCGTAGTCAGCCGTGGGCTAGGAACAATGGGGCAGTGCAAATGGAGCACTGGTCCAACCCCAGAACCTGGAAAACAACCATCCACAGCCAGATTCTTTGAGGAACTGAAGGGTTGTATCACCTCTAAGCCCTGGGGGACTGGCTCCACCACCGGTGGGCCTATACCCGCCTTTAGGGAGGCCCTAGGGGAAGAAGGGGGAAGAGTTTTGGTTTGTAAACAGGGTACAGAGGTGGGGGGCGGAACCCACACAACAAGCCGGCATTGGGCGGACTAGGCAGAGCTTCCACCCGAGCCAACCCCTTGGGACTAGAGCTAATCGAAGGAGTTAGCAAATTGGGTACCCTTATCCCTGGCACCTGCAATAAATCAGAATTCCCAGCAATAGGGGGGCAGCTGGCTAAATGGACTTGCTGAAGCAATGGAGAAATCCCACATTTAGCATACAAAACAGTCATATATACCCCACAAAAAGAAAAAAGCCTGAAATAAGACAAAAGTCTGTTGGCTGCGGACGGAGCATGAAAATATATAACAACACGCCTTATATAACCCCTCGTGGGGAGGTGGAAAAAACAGGCAATGTGCGAAGGCAAAAAGGCAGAGCCCAAAATCTCTGCAATATGCTGGGCAATCTTAAACTTGGAATCCCAGGAAGGGAGTATACCACATCACAAGGGATGGCACCCAAAGAGAAAGACGTGTTTTCACACTCATTTTAACCTTTTTGGGGGACACAAGAGATTATTGGACATGAAAAGATGTGAAAAAGAAAGACTAGTGTAGAAAATACTGTACAGAGTCTCCTGAGAAGCTTTAGAATGTTGATGAATTTAAATGGGACTAATAAACTTGTCTGAATGATAAATAATGTATTTTTACAAATGTATAGGAAGTTTCCTTTGCTACAAAATGGTAATACTCATTGCAGTCTAGACATTAGCCCCAGTCTAACCTCTTATGATCACTTAGGTTCTCGGCCTTGGGGTGGTCCTGGATCCTTTGTTATGCTTGGGGCATCAGATTGCGACAGTGAGTAAAAACAGAAGTGACGACTGCGTGGCAGCAACTCAGCCAGGGTCGGGAAGCCGCAGTGAACATTGTCTGGACTGGGCTGCAGATCAGACATGGCCAGGGATTACGGAGGTTGGGTAGAAGCACCAAAATGTGGCTCACTGGCCCTTCCCCTGAGCTGCACCCAGCACCCCACCATGAGAAGCAGCCATGGAAGCCACCATTGGACCCAACCCGGGCCGTGTCTGCTGGCCCGAACAGACATGATAGCCCACTGTGGCCCACTTTGACCTGGTTGGGTAGGTTTTAACCCAGGCTGTGACTTCAGAGGTTTCCCAAGGTTAGAGTCTGGTCTAGCTGCCAACATGGCCTGGGACAATACCGGGCCAACATGTTCTGGCACCTGCAGCGACGTGCAGGTGAGGTCCGGGCCAAAGTGTGACAAAGTGGGCCACAGTGAGCTGCTGTCACGTCTGTTTATGCCCAGTGGCTAGGAGCACTTTCCACCAACTCAATCTCATGACTGAAACCTTTTATATCAGATTCGGACCCCGTCATGCATTCTTTTGTAACCTTGAGGCTAGGCTATTTCAATGCATTCTATGTGGTGTGCCCTTGAAGATTGTAGCAGTTGGTGGAGAATGCAGCAACCCACCTTCTTACAAGGGTAGGTTCCCAGGAGCACATTACATTGGTGGTCTGCAATCTGCACTGGCTGCCAATAGCGTTCTGGGCACAATTCAAGGTGCTGGTTTTGAGTCTTGACCTATAAAGTCCTAGATGGCTTGGGACTGACATATCTAAAAGACTGCTTCCTCCCTTATGTTCCATCACAAGCCCCTCAGGTCAACTGGAGAGGGCATCATCTTACAAGTTCCATTGTTCACTAGGTCCATATACCATAGCATGCAGAGAAGCGTTCTCAGTGGCTGCTCCACAGATTTGGAACTTCCTTCCCCTGGAGGTTTGTGAAAGTCTGAGCATTTTCTGGAGGTAATGTAAGACCTACTTACCTCCAGATTTTAGTGGGTTGGGAAAGTGTTTGGGGTTAAGGTGGGAGTGGTTTTAAGTGGGATTAAGTGGGATATGCACTTTATCCATATATCTATAGTGTCATAATTAAGAATGGGCAAACTGGTTTGGAGTGACAAGAGAGCTGGTCTTGAATCAAACCTAAGCCAAGCTATTTGAGGGTCTGATCAAATTTACCTGCAAGCTCCTCTGGACTAGATTTTTCCTTCCTAAGGTGTAGGACTTTACTTTGTGTGGAACCCTCTGGAGTATGCTAGTGCTCAACATAGGCCTGTATGGGGCAGGTGTGTGTGTGTGTGGTGTGAGGAAGGAAGGAAGGAAGGAAGGAAGTAAGGAAGTAAGGGGATAGAAGTACCTTTTTCCTATTCTTAGCATTGGATGGGATCTAGCAGCATCGTCAGTTTGAGCTGATTGTCTGACAGAGATAGGAAGTCTTGGTGTGTGTGTGTGTGTGTTCCACAGAACTCCGGGTTGATTCAGATCTATTTTAGAAAAAATTGGTTAACCTGAGCCTGAATTTTTGCTGCCATGATGGCAAACGACGCTACTGTCTCAGAGACGTGGTCACTGGAGTCCTTCATTAGGAAGATCAAAAGTTGCGTAAATGACCTTTTGGTATCCACTTGCAGGATATAAGGATATAAGCCCCTCCTGGGTACATCATACAGTGGACAAAAGGCATATAGTGCATAAGATCTTCCACCGCCCCTAACCCACAGATACATGTTCGATCACCGATTCCAAGGTAACGACGTTGAACCACCACCGACTGCTAAGACCTGTAGCCTTAGGGCCTTAAATGCTTTCCTCTTAGCTGGGGAGGCTAGGGACGAAAGATAACGAGGGCCAGTCTATGGAGGGATCCAGAATGTATACCACTGGGTGATTTGTGATTGTGCAGCCATAGCCCTCGCTGTTTGGTGGTCAATATTGAGAATAAACTGTTTTAACTCTTGTTTAACTGCCCCAGCAGGTCTTGAGGAAAGATATGCTAGGGAACAACCCAATTGACTAATATTGTTGGTCACCTGCATTAGTAGGGATGTGCGAATGTGGTTTGGAAGTTTGGGGTTCGGCCCGAACTCGGGGTGTTTGGCCTGTTCGCAAACACCCTGAATCCAAATCGACCCCCGCCCAAACTGACCGAACAAAGTTTGGGTTCTGAACGCATTCGGGAAGGGGGAGGGGGGCAGGGAGGAACCCGGTTTTCCCTCCCCCCTCCAGGCTGTGAGGGTGGAAGGGGCGCCGGGGAGAACCTCCCCCCCCAGCCTGCGAATTTTTTTTTAACCCCCACCCCAGGGATCACCCTACCTGGTGGTGCTGGGGCTCTGGCTCTGAGTCTGGCAGTGGCAGGAGTGGCAGGAGTGGCAGTAGCGGCAGCGGCAGCAGCGGTAGCAGTGGCGGCACTCCAGAGTGCTTCAGGCCGCTACTAGGCCTTCTGGGTCAAACCGGAAGGCCTAATAGCGGCCTGAAGCACTCCGGAGCACCGCCACCACCGGACCCGCTGTCACTTCCACCATCACTGCCAGACCTGAACCCCGACCTACCTGGTGGTGCTGGGGACCTGGCCCTGGGTCTGGCAGCGGAAGACCGGAAGGTCTAGTAGCGGCCTGAAGCACTCTGGACTGCCGCTGCCACCGGACCCACCACTGCTGCCACCGCCACTGCTGCTGCCGGACTCAGAGCCAGAGCCCAGCACCACCAGGTAGGGTGATCCCTGGGGTGGGGTGGGTTAAACAAAAATTCCAGGCTCAGTGGGGGGCGGGGAGAGGTGCTCCCCAGTGCCCCTTCCACCCACGCAGCCTGGAGGGGGGAGAGAAAACCTCCCCCCTGCCTGAACGGGTTCGGCCCCCTTAAATGGGTTCAGCCCAAATGGGCCAAACCGAATGGTTTTCGGTTCAGCCTAAGCCCAAATGGGCCGAACCCCGAACCCCGAGGGTTCACACATCCCTACGCATTAGCTAGGTCTGATTATCCTTATTCATTTCCCCCAGTTTTTCAAGGAGGCACAACTTGGGAAGGGATGGACTAACAAGATGCATTACTTTCATTTAGTGATTAAGTAGGTAAATAGTAACTCTTGAGGCCACCGATCTCCCACCTGTCTTCAGATATAATCATTGTGCTGGGATTGAAGAGGGAACCACTAGCAGAGATGTCAGAAACTTATTCTGAACTATTTCCAGCGAACTATGGCAACTCCCCCCCCCCCCCAAACTGGGCTCCATAGAATAGCTGGGCCAATATTTTTGCCTCAAAGACCTTCAAGGCTGGTCTGACCAAACTCCCTCTTCTTGTATGAAAAAACCTTAGCAAAGCCAAAGCAGAAGAAGTGGCCATCCGACATGTATAGCTAATATGTGGCCCCCATGACCCTGTAGAATACAAACAAAATCCCCAAATACTTGGAACTCGCTACCTGCTCCAAGCTGTGCCTGTTCATAGACCAGGTTCTCAATCATACAAAGTCCCCTTAGGATTAGGGCTGAAATGAGATTTTGCAAAAATGGAAATTCCTTTCGAAATTCCAGTTCCCAATACTATCTCTCTTGAATCAAGAGTCTCTCGGTACTCACCAATGTCTCGATTGACATTTCATTTCTTAATTTACCAATAATGTGCTTACCCATGACAATGCTGTATATGGTAAACGAAGAGTACACGAAAATGGTAAGCAGGAAGTCAGTAAGTTGGGACAGAATCTTGTTTTTTTGTGAGAACTGAGAAATCGCATCGGTACCAGGAAATGGTCAGGAAATTAATCCTGGTTCCCAAGATAGCGAAATTTATTTCAAGCAGCAATTTAGCTGCTCGTTTCACTCTTACTTAGCTTATACTGCCTGCTTCCTCCAGACTTGTTTGAGGTCCAGTAGCCGAGTAACTAAGGCACTCAGTGACATACCTGAAGGTTGTGGGTTTGAGTCCTGCTTCATCTCCAACTTGATAGCTGCCACCAGTCCACTTGTCTGATCCATTGGGGGAGTCAAAGGCAATTGAATGTGGTGCTGACAACATCCCTCTCTTGTTCACCATAGGTCACAGAAACTGATGTGCCTTAACCACACTAGCATAATGGGCCACATGACTTTGACAGACTTTAACTCCAGGTTTACTTCACCTCTTGCTCCCCAGCCAGAAGCTGGGTGGTATGGTGTGGCTGAACAGGGCAAAGCCACATGGGACAGTCTTTTTGCTTACTAGTAGTTGGGGCTTAAACCCCTGACAACCAGTAGCTGAGAGTGGCTAGCAGGAAATGGGTCATACCTCCATGACCTGTACATGTACTTCTCTTAAGTTACTGTAGCTGGCCACTGTTGGAGACAGGATGTGGGGCTCAATGGACCATGGGTCTGACCCAGTATGGCTGTTCTTATATTCTTCTTCCTGTCTTGTAGCGGTGCAGGGAGGTTGCACTGCCCCTAACGTCCTGCTAGAATAGGTGGCTGCTTACTTCAACTCCCTTTAATGACAGCTGGGCCTAGGAGATTGCACTTTGATATCAGAGTTTCCAAACTGATTAACTGAGCATAACCAAGCAATCTTTCATTTTTGCCTTCTCACCTGCCTTCTTCCTCCAGACTCCTGCACCCTCTGATCTGTCTGGGCTGGTCTCTTGCCTGAACCTGTGTGTGTCACAGGAGTGGCTAACATTAGTAATAATAAGGTGGCTGAGCAGAAAGAGATATCAATCTCCCAGAAGTAATTAAATTATCCAGGTTTACGCAGGCAGTCGTCACATACTTTGAATTCTCAAATGTGCTGCCAAGATCTCAAGTTGATTTAAACTGTTAGGGGAGAAAGGGATGGAGGTGACCATCCCAGGCAGAACGTGTAGACAACATCCCTGCCTTGCAAGTCAGAGCGGTGATTTCCTCTGCCTAGTAGGGGTGTACAGCAGGCACACCATTCGTTTTCATTTTTGTTTACAAAAACCCCTTCCTTTTGAAAGTTGACACAGATAATAAATATAGGAAGGGGTGTAAACATGCCAATTTTCATGTAAATTAAATATGAGGCAAAGAAGTTACAGTTAAGAATGTATATGAAGATTTTTGCAAAATAATATAATTCAACTGCTTCTAAAATTGGATTTCTTTATCCAATCTTTTTGGAATTTGGTACAATTAATGCATTCTATTGTAGGTATAATCACTCCATGTTTCAGACAAATATAATGAAACATAAAAACAATACAGCCGGAAATGTGTTTTCAAATGAAACCAATGGAAAATGAAAATGAAAGCAAAAACAAAAATGACAATTTGATATTTACAAAAACAAAAATTACAGATTTAAATAGCAGAAATGAAAAATGAAAATGAAAATGATATGGGCCCCTTGTGCACACCTCTACTGAACTGCTTTCTCTCCATTTATTATATTTGGGACCAATACATGAACCACACTCTGTCCACCACACCCTCACTAAATGTTTGCCATTGTACAGTTCACAACCTGCTTTTACTTTGCTATCATTGATGGTTAATATTGAAACAACAACGATCCTTTTGCTAAAGATCCATCCTGCTGGTAGTGATTGCTTTTGTTATATATCCTAGGGGTGTGCATTTAGTTTTAATTATTATGATAAAGAAAATAAAAAAAATGTTTTTCATTTTTGTTACTGCAATAACAAAAAGACAATTAATAATAATGAAAATGATTAAAAAAAACACCAAATTATTGTTTTTGAAATAATGGGAAAACACTGAAAAAATGTATTTCTGGCTATAACATTTTTGTTTCTTGTTCGATTCTGATAAAACCTAGGGAAATTGTACCTGCAGTGGAGGGCACTATGAATACCAGAGTTCTGAAGGAACTCAAATATGAAATCACAGACCTACTGTTAGTAATTTGTAACCTGTCACTAAAATCTGCCACTGTACCTAAGGACTGGAGGGTAGGGCTGATGCGGCAGCAGCTTTTACCGCGCCGCGATTCCGTTCCGCCATTTCGGAACTGCCCGCGCCACACTGCGACTTTTCTGTGGATATTCCGCTAATTCCGCCGGAATTCTGAAAATCGCGGAATTGCGGAAATATTGCAGAATAATTGCGGAAATCGCGGAAAACCGCTATTCCGCTATTTTTTTGCGCTGGCGGAATTGCGGAAATAGCGGAAATGTCATGTTTCCACAATTCCACTAAGTTGCAGAATTAAATAAGCGGAACCGCGGAACCACGGAATGAAACCGCGGAATGAAAGCCTCTGCCATGCCGTTCCACTAATTGCGGAAACACTGTTTCCGCCGGAAATAGCTACCGCTGTGATATTCCGCTACAGCCCTACTGGAGGGTGGCAAATGTAACCCCGATATTTAAAAAGGGATCCAGAGGTGATCCTGGAAACTACAGACCTGTAAGCTTGATGTCTGTGCTGGGCAAAATGGTGGAAACCATCATTAAGGACAGAATTACAGGGCATGTTGACAAGCATGGCTTAGTGGGGAAGAGTCAACATGGATTTAGTAAAGGTAAGTCATACCTCACTAACCTGTTGGAATTCTTTGAGGGTATAAATAAGCATGTGGACAAGGGAGACCCAGTAGATTCAGGACATTTTTAGACATGTACGGGGGTCTGACGCGATCACTGCTTCTGGCACATGTCTCCTCCTAATTAACCCGCTACTCTCTATGCCATGTCTGATGTTCTAAAGAGCATCAGACGTGTCACAGAGAGTCTCTCTTCCCCGCCTCTTCTTGCGTGCCTCTCTGCGCCTGCGCAAAAACCTGGCCGCAGCATTTACATGGGGGAAGCCCCAGTGAATGACAGCACATCACAGATGTGGAAGTGAGGAGGTAGGAATCCACTGCCAGTTTGATACGTGAGAGAAGCGGCTTCAAACTGCATCAAACTTTTAGACGAGAACAAAGTAAGGCGGCTGATTAAAGGATCAGCTGCGGTTTTTGTCTCGTCTAAAAACACCCATAGTGTACCTGGATTTCCAGAAAGCATTTGATAAGATCCCCCATGAGAGACTCTTGAGAAAATTAAAAAGTCATGGGATAGGAGATAGTGTCTTACTATGGATCAGAAACTGGTTAAAAGATAGAAAGCGAATGGTAGGACTAAATGGTCAGTTTTCACAATGGAGAGATGTAAAAAGTGGTGTGCCTCAGGGATCTGTATTGGGACCGGTGCTGTTTAATGTATTCATTAATGATTTGGAAAAAGGTGTTAAGAGTGAAGTGATCAAATTTGCAGACGACACCAAGTTATTCAAGGTAGTTAAAACACGAGCAGACTGTGAGGAACTGCAATAGGATCTTACCACCNCCTGGGCATCTAAATGGCAAATGAGATTTAATGTGCAAAGTGATGCACATAGGGAAAAATAATCCAAACTATGCGTACACAATGCTGGGTACTAAGCTAGGAGTTACCACTCAGGAAAAGGATCTGGGGGTGGTTGTGGACAATACAATGAAATCCGCAGTGCAGTGCAGAGCAGCAGTAAAAAAAACAAACCAGAATGTTAGGAATTATTCAGAAGGGGATAGAGAATAAAACTGAGCAGGTCATAATGCCTCTATACAAATCAATGGTGTGACCGCACCTCGAATATTGTGTGTAGTTCTGGTCATCCCATCTCAAAAAAGACATAGCTGAACTAGAAAAGGTACAGAGAAGGGCAAAAAAATGATCAAGGGCATGGAAGGGCTCCTGTATGAGGAGAGGCTTGGTAGGTTGGGGCTTTTCAGATGACTGAGAGGAGATACTATAGAAGTCTATAACATCATGAGTGGTGCATCATGAGTGGTAATAAACAAGGAGCAGTAATTTACCCTCTCACCTAGTACTAGAACTAGGGGACACTCCATGGAACTCATGGGTGGCAAGTTTAAAACAAATAAAAGAAAATATTTGTTTCACTCAGCGTATAATTCGGTTGTTGAATCTACTGCCAGAGGCTGTGGTAAGGGCCAGTACTGTAGCTGAGTTTAAGAGAGGTTTGGACACGTTTCTGGAAGATAGGTCCATCAGAAGCTATAAGCCAGAAAGGATCAGGGAACATGACGGGAGCTGGGGGAAAAGAATAGGGAATGGATCCCCCATTGTGACCTGTTGGGTGCTTCTCCCAAGAACTCCGTGATTGGCCACTGTCGGAGAAAAGATGCTGGGCAAGATGGACCATTGGTCTGACCCAGTATGGCACTTCTTATGTTCTTATGTTCTTAAAATGAGAATTCAAGGGGGCTTTCTAATGTAAAGTTCAGAAAAATAAAATAAAATGTTTTATATCTCAAAATATGCAGATAAAAAATCCCGCCCTCCTTCCTTATTCTTAAATGAATGGGATCAGACGCAGAATAATGAATGGGATCAGACGCAGGAGGTAAGCACTGCAAAGGAAATAAAAAGAACACACAACTCCTGGAACAGACAAATAGCTTGTGCTCTAGAGGAAAACAAGACAGGAGAATGGAGTGCAACCTCCCTCCCCCCACCCCCTCCCCCACACCTACTCCCACTCTAACTCTCAATACAGAGCAGTGCAAATGCGAGCTTTCTTACATCATAGCAAAAACAGTGTTAGGAAGATAATAAAAACCCCACTTTTTGGGGTGTTATTCTTTTTGTCCAGATTAGAGAGGTGTTCAGATAATGGAGGTGGCTGTACTCTAACAGTAATGCAAGGGTTTTGAGAGTGGGTGGGGAGTCCTGAACAAAATAAGGAAGGATCCAGATTAGAGAGGTCTGAATGAGGAAGGTGAGTTCTACTCTACTAGAAGAAGCCCAATAATATTCACAAATATTTGCTACAAACAGATGGGTGACCAGCAGGACAGCTCCCTGGGCCTCCCCAGAGTGGAAAATTGCAGGTGACATGGCCGATGACCGGTTGGGGCATCGAACTGTTGTGCAGTGTCCATGGCTAGGAAGCTATCCTGCCTCCTGCAAGGCCTGGGAAGGGCTGGGAGCACAATGAACTTGTGGGTGGGTGACCCCACTCACATTCGGATCCCAGCACCCTGCCCCCACCATGACAGACAGCCATGGGGGCCAAGAGGCACAGTGGTGCACCTCAACAGACACGCTAGCCCGTTGTGATCCACTTTCACCCACATGGGTGGCCCATAAACTGGACTGTGACCTAGGAGATTTGTCAAGGTTACTGTCAAGGCTTGTCACGCTCCCCGGGGCAATCCCAAACCAACATCTGACGTCATGTGTTTACATGTACCGGCAGGTCCTTGGCCACAGCGAACCAAATCAGGCCAAAATCACGTCTATTTTTACCCATTGTTTCCTCTCTCTTGCCCACTGTAGACTGTAAGCCCCTCAGGGCCGGGCCCTGTCTCTAGTTATAACTATTTAGCACCTCACACATTGCTCATGCTATAATAATAATAATTAATAATAATATCTGCTGAATAAAACCATACATTTGCTTATTAATAATTTATTCATTCAAATTTACAGGAGGGTTTGTGACTCCTTTTATTTGTTTTTTTTCAAGGATTTGTATAAGTAGCTCATATTGTGTCCAAAAAAAGTATTGCAGTTTCCTCCTGAACTTTTCTTTGGCATAATTCACATGGCCACTCTGAAAGCACTTTGTGCTGTTGGGAATCAAGTGGACTCTGTACCATTTGACACAGGGGACCATTTACATAAGACAAATGTACCTGGATGCAGTGAGGATCCAGAATTTTAATTTTTTCCCTAAATTTTTGAAATTCTGAGACCCTGATATAAGCCACTACCTCTTTCATCTTATTCATCAGGCACATTCATCATTTTGAATCCAATTTCGAGAGATAGCAGTCCTTTAATTATTATTTTACTCACCTATTTAATTATTTATTTATTTATTTATTTTATTGGGGGGGGGAACCCATAATGTAATTTTTGAGGGCCTCCCTGACTGGAAGCTTTAGAACGGTTGTCTTTCAAACCCTTTCCTACTCTCCTGCCCTCATACAACTATTAGGGTGCAATCCTCCTCCATTAAAGCAAGGGTGGTGAACCTTTGCGGTCCTATAGGTCACGTTTAAAATATAGTAAAAGTTCCGAGGGTCACATAGAAGTGGGGGCAGGGGTGCTTAAAGGCTGCACTCAAGAAAATGAGAGCCCAGATCATGGATGTGCTCCATGGATCTGTCTCCTATCCTTGTGGGCATGCCCTTATCTCTGCTCCCTTACCATGAGTTCAATTTTTCATTATTATTATTATTATTATTATTATTATTTTATTATAG
>QEPC01000069.1:1051949-1072369 GCA_003113815.1 Sphenodon punctatus
TAAAGCACACACCACAGTCACCGCAACAACACACACCAACCCACCCAAACACACAGCACAGCCAAAACCAACACAACAATCGCCAAAACACACTACACAAGCAGCCACCGAAACAAATACACACCCTCTCGCCTCACTCGCACACACGCACATGAATTTCCGGCGCAACGCCGATTTTAGGGCTTCCCGCGATCTCGTGATATTTCTGGCCGAAGGCCGAACGGCCGAACGCGAATGCGCGAACCACCCGAACACTGAACGACCGAACACGAACGCACAACCCGATGGAAAACGAACCGAACGTCCGAACACGAACGCACAACCCGATCGCGAACGAACCGAACACCCGACCACGAACGCACGACCTGCCCGAACAACCGAACACGAACATCTGAACACGAATGCTACCGAACCGAACGGGCGAACACGAACGCGTGATACGACCAAACGACCGAACACGAACACACAAACCAAACGCGGCCGAACTGAATGGCTGAACACGAACCGCGATCTGTTTGCCCATGCCTAGAAAACTGTCCTTGTGAAGCAATGGTGTTCACATTGCATGTTCAGCAGGTGGCCAAATAGGTGTTTGGGATTGTTTTGGTGCTTACACACAATGGCCAAACATGTGCTTAGGGGTTTTGACCCCCCCATCTTTGTTAAGTCAAGAACACCGATTCTCTGCTAAGTTTTCCCTGATTCTAGTGTTTACAGTAGTAAGTCAAGTGGTGGTTCCCCAGGTTTATGTTCAGCTTCATCACAAACCCTTTTCATGTAAATCCTTCCCATGTCCCCACTATATCTGAATTCCCAACTGTTGTTTGCTGTGGAACTGATGGATGCTCTCTGTCAGGGCCAGATTCAGGTAGGGCAAACCCTGCAGCCAGCTGCACAGTCACGTGTGTTGAGGATCTCTTCATGAGCCCCCCTATCCCTCTTATACATGGAGTCCATGAAATAAACTTGAAAGGACAACATGAATGTGAGAAGCACTGATATAAAGTATGGACCCATAGGATCTCAATCACAGGGAGCCCAGGCCCCATGGAGGACCCACAGAGATTCAGGAGGGACCCTACATCACCATTTCACACAAGGCCTTGGCTTCCCTGAACCTAGCATTGCTCTCTGCTGTGACTCCACATCCTTTTCTTGACGGGTATCTAACAGTATGTGCTAGAGGTGGGACATGGGGGAGAATATCAGATACCAGATTTACCGATATCAGCTTATCATTTTTTTAAACATTGGCTGGTTTACCGTTTTTTTTTTACATGGCCGCAATGAAAAAAAACCGGTAAGCGGCCAATGTTACAAATCCGGTATGCCGATACCGGTGATTATTGGATTAATCCGATGCACCCAGTTATCGGATTCCGATAATGATACCGATATTCCCACCCCTAATTTGTGCCCTTCAACAAAGATAACTACAAAGAAATCACTCCTCCCATATCCTTAGCCAGTACTTCATTCTCTTTACATTTCAATTGTGCACGGTACCTTCCCAGCTCATTTACCCATATTATCCCCAGCCCCTGTATGGTGTCTCCCTCCTTTTTGTCTCTCACTAGCACTCTTTGGTTTTTGTCATCTGATAATGCACACCCTTCACTTCATATTCCTCTTCTGTGGGTCACTGGTGCATGAACAAGCCAGGGCATCAGTCTGTTCCCTGAGATGCCCTTGCCACCCACCACCCCATCTGTATTCATTTACTGCCACTTTCTTACTTGTCTAAACTCACTTACCAAAACATTTTTTAAAAATCCAAATGAAAATTTAACTATCAGTGTCAGATTTATTCACCCTAATTCTTCTATGCAATACAGTATCAAACATGCTGCCTGAAATCCAGGCTCATTATGTCTGCTACTTTATCCCTGTCATCTCTTATTGACACCTCCTTTCCAACCACTTAGTCATATTTGTTAGGGGTGACCTCCTCTTTATCAACAGCTGTTAGAAACTCTCCTTAGATGGTTTACTGATCCAAGAGCTCATTTGTATACTCCCTAAAGTCTCTTCCCATTATTAGTTTGTTTATTGTGGGTTTGTTCTCCCAGACTCACCTTATAAACACAGCTGTCTATCCAGTCCGTATTTCTTTCATCACTGTTTAGAACCACATTCTTAACTCATATTGGTTGTGCTTTATTGTGCTAGGCTCCACATAAACTCACAGTGAAAAAGAATCCATGCTCTGAAGAGTTTATAGTCTAAAGAAACCAGACAAATGAAAGTGAATTGACCATGAAGACACAAGTTAGGAAGGCAAAGGAAACTAGGGTTGGTTTTAAGGCAAGGCAGGAAAAGCAGCTGCCTAAGGTCCAAAAATCCAAAGGGTCTTCCAATTAATGCTGAATCAAGCAATCACAGTGAAAGGTGTTTCCATCGGAAAGAGATCCCTCACCTGTGCTCATTCTATTAGAAAACTTACTGGCTTTTTTGTTATTTTTGCTAGTTTCCATTCAGTAATTTCCATTGTTTTCAGACTTCTAGTAATTCCTTCTACGCAGGAGCAACTGTACATGACACAACTTTCCTTACATGCTGCTTATGTTCACTTGCATACAATCACAAGTTCACTATGTAACTTGCATCATTTCCCTTATTGGTCCTTGTTTTCACTGCTTTGATTGGTGTATTTCAAGGGTGAGGCCTTGTTTTCTGCATTATTATACAAGACACTGACGTAAAGTGCTGGAAACGGATGAAAATACTGGAAATTAATGCAAGGAAAATACCAGACAGTAATGAAAATATCAGAAACTGACAGACAAAAAATAACATAAGCTAACAAAAATACCATAAACTAATGAAAACTGCTGAAAATACCAAAAACTAATGAAAACTGATGGATAATCACAGGTGCCAATCTCGACAACAGCAGCAGCAGCACAGATTCAATGGATGGTGAGGAAATACCAACGAACAGTCGCAAACTGTGGTGAAAGACCCTTAATCCTGTTATTGGTAACATAAGTATTATTGTTGGAAGTGTGTGTTTATAAAGTGTTGTTAAATTAAAAACTAATGTGCGGGGATTGTGCTCCAATGGGTATTTTCAGACGTTACGAGATCACAGTGAACCACGGTGAATACGCACCTGTGGTCAATCTGTCTCGAACGTCTGTTGGCAGCCACCAGATGTTCGCCACGGTCAATACCTGCATGGGGTCAATTTGAACCATGCTTCCCGGGCTAGTGGGGGGGATTGTCCCGGGAAGTGTGGTCAAAGAGATCCCCAGTGGGGAAAAAACAAAAGTAACGTCTGGCCGGGTGCCACGGCCCGGGATCCCCGGCGGGATCCCGGACCATGGCGAATCCGGCCCAATGCGGCAGCCGCATTGGCCCCGCCGCCCGCCCGTCTCCCCAGAGGGCGGGCGGCGGGAGCGTGGAGGGGGCAGGGCCGTGCGGCCACACGTTGCGCCACTCGGCCCCGCCCCTTCCCAGATTCCCCGCTGGGATCCCCCCGACACGTCTGTTATGGCGTGACGGGGTGACCCCGGTGGGGAATGAATGGGGTGATTTTGGTACGGGGCCAACGGGCCCCGTAACGTCTGAAATCACCCAATGTTATTATAAAAGAAGATTGGTAAATATTACATGGGCTGTAAAGGGTTAAGGTCTGTTAGAATGTTCAGTAACGTTTTGAATGCTAATGCCGGCAGGAAGGACAGTTAGAGAGAAACAAGAGAGAGTTGGAAGACTGGTGGAGGACATGTAGGTCACGACCAGTCTGACATTTAGGGACAAGTCTAGCCAGGGATAGGAAGTATTTTATCTATTTATTTTTTTGGCCCATTGGATTTAAGGCCTGACTTTTTCTTATCAACTGAACTATCGATTGCAGATGGTATTTATGTTAATTATAAGATATATTCCATAGTCAAAAAACCTCCGGTTTACAAGAAGAGTTAAGGCTCTTGCAAATTCAATCATGCACTAAAAAGCATGGAAATTGCAAGTAAAGGCTCCCGTCTTAACTTCCATGCCATGTTAGCAGTAAAGACATGTACAGTCCTTACATATTGTGCTCACTTACAACTTAGGCTCCATGCACCCACAGTTTCCCTTCGTCTTTCAATCCCAGTTCTCTTCCTCTGCAGGTTGGGGGCAACACTGAAACTGGGGACAGGAGGGCATGAACTCCTCACCCCCTCCATTTCCTCTTTAAGAAAGAGAGAACTTAGAAGTCCTGGCTCCCGCCCCTTCTCCCCATCTAATCTGCTTAGGCTGCATTCAGATGTGCGTTTAAATCACACAGCAGCGGCGGTGCCATCGTGCGATTTAAAGCAACGCGCACTTCCGGGTTGGTGTGAATGCACCGAGTGCGCACATTTCAGCGTAACGCAAACTGTTGGAGTGCGGTTTTCAAAGCTGCTCCGAACAGCTTTGAAAACTGCACTCCAAAAGTTCATGTTACTCTGAATTGGCACATTCACACCAACCCAGAAGTGTGTGTTGCTTTAAATTGCACGATGCTGCCGCTGCTGCTGTGCGATTTAAACGCACATCTGAATGCGCCCTTAGTCCCAACCCTTTAACAGAGAACTTGAAAGCTCTGGGAGAAATACAATGTTTATCTGTGTGTGTCATATGGAATAGAAGTAAGTGTGTGTGTGTGGAATGACCAAAAAGAAAAACCAGAAGAAGTGGAATGACAGGGAGGGAGGCTATTCGAACTCAAAGGATTGGGTGTCAACTATGGTAAAAAATGGGTTAAATGATAGGACTGCTCCCCAAAGTATCCCATCAGTCTTCTGAATCAGTTATTTCTCTCAGAACCTTGTTATTGTAACTATTTCTAATTCCTCCTGTAATTCAACCCACTTACTTAATCCTGCACACTCTTTGTATTTCCCCCTGTCATTCCAACCATTCCACTTATTGCATCTGGTGCCTTCCTCGTTATCCATCAATCTTCTGAATTGGTTATTTCCCTCAGAAGCTTGTTATTGTAACTATTTCTAATTCCTCCGGTCATTCCACCTGATCCGACACACTCTTTGTATTTTTTCCTGTCATTCCAACCATTCCTGCATCTGGTGCCTTCCTCATTATTTCACATCCACTTGCCTTCCCTATGCACTCCCAAATATGCAACTGTGTTGTATTATTTCACAGTCACTTAACTGGATGTTGGAATGACAAAAGTATTTATTCAGAAATTGGCACTGCTGTTGTCCCCATTCATTCCAATACCCATTCAACTTAATTAATGTCAATGCATACCCAACTTAAAGTTTAAACATTTATATACGACTGTACCCAGCTTCACTTTACTCTAAGATGGTAGTGGGGACTAGTGGGCAAGAGGGAGGGTTGTGAGACATTACTCAACTGCCCCATTCTCCCCAACTGATATAAAATAATAGAGAGAATGGAGGGGGTGAGGGGCCAGCTCACCCGCTCCTGTCCCCAGCTTCAGTGTTGCCCTCAATCTGCAAAGGAAGATGATTAGGGCTGAAAGATGAAGGTAAAGAGTGGGTGCATGGAGCGCACATTGTAAGTGAGCACAATATGTGAGATTGTACAATGTCTTTACTGCTAACATGGTACGGAAGTTAAGGTGGAAGCATTTCCAATCCATGCTTTTTAGTGCATGATTGAATTTGCAAGAGCCTTAACTGTTCTTGTAAAATTGAGGTTTTTTGACTATTGAATATCCAAGGTTTTTGTTAAATACAAAGCGCCCCTCTGCCCTGGCTCTCTTGTCCCCTCCAAATGGCCCCCACCGCAGCTCCTTTGCCCCCACACGCAAAGAACCCCCACCCTCACTCCTTTGCCCTCTGCCGTTGCTCCCTTGCCCCCACACCAAAAGCACCCCTCCATCCCAGCTCCCTTGTCCCCCACACCCAAAGCACCACCCTCCCCTGATCCCTTGCCCCTCATTTTCCCTTGTACCCCCACACCCAAAGTGCCCCCTGCCCCACACCCAAAGTGCCCCCAGCTGCCCTCACGCCCTTGCATCCCCCACACCCAAAGCACCTCCCTGCCCTTGCTCCCTTACCCCCCATGCAATGCGCCCCCCTACTCTCTCTCCCTTGCCCTCTGCCCTCACTCCCTTGCATTCCCACACCCAAAGCGCTCCCCTGCCCTTGTTGCCCACTTGCCCTCACTCCCTTGCCCCAATACCCAAAGCGCCATATGCCCTTGTTCCCTTGCCCTCCACATCCAAAGATCCCCCTGCCATCTCTCCCTTTNCAAGTTACAAACCAACCCCCTGCCCTCGCTCCCTTGCCTCCTCCACACCCAAAACACCCCTGCCCTCTCCCTTGCCCCCACAACCAAAGCACCCCCTGCCCTTGCTCCTGTGCCCCCCACCCAAAGCTTCCCCTGCCCTCACTCCCTTGAACTCCTACACCCAAAGCAGCCCCCTGCCCTTGCTCCCTTGCCCCCAGCCCTCACTCCCTTGCCCCAATACCCAAAGCGCCATATGCCCTTGTTCCCTTGCCCTCCACATCCAAAGATCCCCCTGCCATCTCTCCCTTTCCCACCCACACACAAAGAGCCCCCCCAGCTCACTTGCTCCCCAAACCCAAAGCCCCTCCTTCCCTCACTCCCTTGACCCCCTGTCCTCACTCCCTTGCCTCCCCCACACTCAAAGTGCCCCCACGCATACTCCCTTGCCCTCACACCCATGATCCCTTGCCCCCATCCAAATCACCCCCTGTCCTCGCTCCCTTGACTCCCACACCCAAAGTGCCCCCTCCCCAGCTCCCTTACCCCTGCACACAAAGTGCCTCCACCCTTGTTCTCTTACCCCATGCCCTCACTCCCTTGTCTCCCCCACACCCAAAGCTCCATCACTGCCTTCGCTCCCTTGCACACCCCCCCAAAGTGCCCCCTTCCCTTGCTCCCTTGCCCTCTCTCCCTGGTGCCCTGAAATCCCCAGGCACAATTTACCCAAACCCCGCTCATGGAATGGAAAGACAGGAGAAGAGGCGGCAAGCAGCATTCCTCTTCAAAGCAGCCCTGGGCCCACCCCTCTCCATAGGCTAACATAGGTTTTTTTCACAATCCCGTAACTATAAAACTACTAATCAGATTTTCAAATAAAACCCCAAAGGCACCCCCTGGCAGCCTCCTTTAATTTTCTAAAAGGCTAATTCCTCCTCCCCACCAACACTCAACACCTCTACTCTGCTCAGCTCGAAATGGTTTGACTAAATGAACAATCAGGCAAGTGCAGTTTTCAAACTGTGATATCTCAGCATTTACCCAACGGACTCAGCGGAAACTTTCACAGCATGAACTGTTTCCTCCACTGATATTCCACAGCAAATTTCACGATCCTACCTATCATCATGCCAATTTTAGAACAAATAGAATGTTGGGCCTTTAAAATGTAGCGTGCAACACATCTTAACTATAAGAGCGCTCCTGCACTCTAATAATTCTTCTCAGTGTAACTGTTGCTTTAAGTGTGCTTAATATTAAATTTGAATTCAAGTAAATACTTTTTAAAATTTTATTTATCCACTGGTGTGGTGATTGCAGTCTTTGTCCCACTTCTAATACGTTCTCACCTGCCAGGCTATGAAAGATATAATTTTAACAGTTAATTGACTGAAAGAAGTCTGGATAGTGGAAGAGCAGCCTTGAGAAAAAAATAACTCTTCCATTTGGTGGCTGCATTATAGAAGGAGCAAGGGATAAGGACCATGACCCAGTTGGTTAACAGAGGCTGTTCCAAATAGTGATAAGGCCAGGATCTCTGGGTCATGCATCACATGTGGTGGCAGCAGTGGGATCAAGAAGTAGCGAGACTCATAACCAGGGAAACAGGAGGATTTTTTTTAGAAGTTTTAAACCAAGGGCCTTTAGTTCATTTTGGGTTGATGGAGTAGGGACAGTGTAGGTTAGTAGGATGGCTGATTACATGTCCATGGACAAACCTACCCTGGCAGAAAAATGTCCAAAAAAGGTACTCCCTTTTCAGGGGTGGTCTGCAAATGAGTTGAAGGTTAGGGGTGTACAATGTGTTTTCATTATTATGATAATGAAAATGATTTTTTTTGTTATCATTATTGTGATAATGAAAACTAAAAATAATAATAATAATGGTAAAAAAATTGAAAAAAAAATCATTTTTGAAATAATGG
Organism: Sphenodon punctatus; assembly: GCA_003113815.1. NCBI lineage: Eukaryota > Metazoa > Chordata > Lepidosauria > Sphenodontia > Sphenodontidae > Sphenodon > Sphenodon punctatus. The sequence goes on from QEPC01000069.1 coordinate 1,060,064, forward strand.
GAACAAACTGAAAAATGGATTTCTGGCTATAATGTTTTTCTTTATTACTCAATTCTGATGAAACTCAGAGATATTTTATCCCTGATGGAGTGAACTAAGTGTACCAAATCTCTGAGAGAAAGTGTACCAAATATCTGAAAGATTGGAAATAGTGAACCAATTTTATAAGCAATTGAATGTTGTAATTTTAAGAAAAGATACATGCACATTCCTGGATAAAACCTCTTTATCTTACATCCAATTGGCATGAAACCTGGGAAGATTATGTTACTCCTCAAGATTACCAATTCTGCCAAATGTCAGAAAGATTGGATAAAGGGTCCTGATGTTATAAGCCATTAATGAAAATGCATTTTCAGCTGTAACATTTCTCTATTCCATCCTGTTTACAAGACATTTGGCAGGAATGTATCCCAAACCTTCCCTGTCATCTCTGCCAAACTACATAAGAATTTGATAAAGGGATCCAAATTTATAAGCAATTGAAGTTGCACCCTTGAAGACCTTTATTCAGATAAATAGCAGCACATGCAGAGCCAGTCCGAGGAAGGCACCTGGCATGACAGGGGGGTGGAGGCTGTAGGAGAGTGGATGGGGAGCAACCCAACAGACTGACATATCCATTCACTGGCCAATTACTGCATGATTCCAGATTTACAGAACCAATAAGTGGTGGCTTCAAGGCCAGCATAGGGGGCGACCCTGAGGCGAGCATAGAAGAGATATAACAGGGACTTTGGGGATAGCACCCCAGCACTCAGGAGACATGTTTTACACATCCAGGCTGGCCAATTATCATCACAATAATATCCTGCAGCACTATGACAGAGGACATAAGAGAATCACTATTGGTTCTTTCCTAAACAGATGCTTACAACTTCCCAGTAACAAGTGGGGGAGAGAAGTTGGGATTTTCACAGCACAGAATGAGGATATTTGGTTGACATTTCTGCTGGCCAATTTGCATCGCAGATCTTATACCACTGTGGCACATAAGATAATTCCTGGCATAGTCTCATTCTCTGCATATGCTGTGCAGACTTATCAAATGTGTACCATTTATCACATCTTTCTGATAATTTGCATAAATAATCCTGAAGGTGTCAGATAAATCCCTGACAAATATAATGTACACTGGTTGGACTACAAAGTTGTTACAGTCAGACATATATTTATAAGTTAATTGCTTATACCACCAGGACCCTTTATCCAATCCTTCTGAAAGTTGGCATAGATAGTAAAGATGGGGAGGGTATACTCTTGCCATGTTTCATCTACATTAAATGGGGTACAAAGAAGTTACAGCCAGGAGTGCATATGCAGATTTTTTCATAATCACATAATTCAACTGCTTATAAAATCGGATTATGTTATCCAATCTTTCTGACATCTGGTACACATAATGCCATCCATTGGAGGTACAATTCCTCCATGAAAAATGAAAACTATGTAATGGGTCCCTAAACATCTCTATTGAAGGTGCTTTTTATCCAACATGAGGCAAGGACCTCTGATAAATTCAGGGTTCCTGTAACGCCATGGAAAAATAGTCCATAATATCTGGGTCTGGCAGGTTATTATAGGAGGCTTGTTCCTCAGTGTGGGTCTATCGGGGGGCCCTTGCATGAATTAACTAAGAAAAGCAAGCCAAAAAAAGTAAACTGGACATAGGAATGTCAGGAAGCCCTTGGCAAATTAAAAGAGGTACTGATTTCCTTGCCTGTTCTTAAAGCACCAGATTATACCAAATGGTTTTATGTAGCTACCAGTGCCTCAGAAATGGGCCTAGGGGCAAGAGTATGAGGGAGTGAAACATCCTGTAATGTATTTGAGTAGGAAACTGATCCCTAGGGAGAAAAATCTGTTGTCAGTGCAAAAAGAGTGTTTATTCATTGTATGGGCCCTGGACATAAAACAATGAAATAAATATATAACAACTATAAAACATAAAATTCATATAGTGGAGTACCAAAATGCAAAGAAAACCTCCCTAACCCTCAACCCCTCACCCTCACTCATCTTCCTTACTGAATGCCAGGAAGAACAGCCAGGTCTTACTTTGGGTATTTTCAGACGTTACGAGATCACGCTCAACCACAGACAATACCCTGTGGTGGGGAATGTTTCTTGCAAGCCTCTCCACCCATGGTGCCTGGAAGTCTGCTCCTAAGCTGACTACCCTTCCCTGTCACGTTTGACCTTCCAGTGACCCTTTTTTGCCACCCAAACTCACCCGAACGCGATCTGAACTGACCAAACTGTTTGGTCATTTCGACGTTTGGAATTGAGTTTGGTTCGGTAGGTTCGGGTTCGGTTGTACGAACAGGCCGAGTTCGGGCAGAACTCTGAATTTCTGAACCGCGTTCGTCCATCCCTATTATTTATTTATTTTAGCCCTTTGGATTTAAGGCTTGACGTATCAATTGAAATATCTATTGCAAATGGTATCTATGTTAATTATAAGGTACGTTCTTCTAGGTGTAACTGTTACTTTAAGTGTTCTTAATATTATATTTGAATTCAAGTAAATACTTGTATTTATTATTTACCCACTGGTACAGTGATTGCAGTCTCTGCCCCACATCTAATGCTTTCTCACCTAACAGGTTATGAAAGAGGTAATTTTAACATGGAATACAGAAAGAAGACTGGATAGTGGAAGAGCAGCCTTGAGAAAAAAATAACTCTTCCACTTGGTGGCAACAGTATAGAAGGGGCATGAAATAGAGACCACGACCCAGTGGGTTAACAGAGGCCGTTTGAAGTAGTGATAAGACCAGGATCTCCAGGTCGTGCATCACACAAGTGCTCCCGAAAGGTAGATATTTATTATTTCCCAACAGTACAGGAACAGTCATTCTCGCCTCAGCACTACTTTTGAATGATGTCTGCCTATCTGTGTCACCCACACTCTTTCCTCAGAAATTAGTGTAAAAGAAGAGTAACAGGAAGACAGAACTACAATGCATATATAAGTGAAGGCAGCAGCCTCGCCAATAGGGAGGTAGACTCCTGAGGACAGCTAGCACACTTGCTACTGGAGATAGCCATCATTCTTGGGTCCAAGCAGAACCTAGAGCTGAACCAAATAGTAAATTTATTATCCTTCGCAGGAGTTAATTAACCCAACATTATTGCACAGGCATGACCACACAAAACATTTTGTTTAAGACTGCTTTAGTCTTTTACCCAGGGGTAAGCTATCATACGCTATGCCCAAGGGGAGTGTGGGGTAGCATGTGGTAATTTACTTCCAGGTAAAAGTTACTGTACCACACATTAACATTTTGTGTGGCTGCACCTATGCATTAATGTGGCACAGAGGTTACTTAACACCCAAGTAGGAGGAGACACCCAGAAAGGCTTTACCACTGGCTAATACCCAGACACAGGCCTTCCCAGGGGTTCTTTATCCACAGGTAAACTATATTTCATGTGAATGTAACCTTAGGGATTAATTGTCCCAGTGTCACAGGAACTGATCACCTGTAAGCACAGAAATTGGATCCTAATAGCATTATCAAAAGCTTTCCTTCACACTGCTCTCCTAAAATGCCTGAGTGCTGATCTACAATCCCCGCTGCTATTCCAGCTAGAGAATTCCCTTGGGCAGACACCACTAATCATGTGGCAGTTTGTCTCTGATGTAGACAAATGTGCTCTAAGGGCCTGGATGAAGCCACTTAACTAACTTTCATTTTGTGATGTGACTTATACCATGATTTGATCCTGTCTCTTGATAGGAAGGAGGCCCCTTCACTAACCCACTCCCAAATGTAAAAGTTTTTGAGTCACCCATTCTGCTACTCTGAGATGCTGCCTTCCATGCAGAATTGTTACCTAGAAAATGGCCATTGTTAAAACTATAGATTAAGAACCACAGACTGGGGGGAGAGGGGACTGTTAAGTATCTGTATCTGCTGCCTTGAGCATATGGCAAGCCCTAAAATTGTGAAGTTCTGCCTTCTCATCCATAATTAGAATTGCACAAGGTATAATAACTGCCTACCCCTTCCATTTTATACTTCAGGTATGATGTATTTGCAGTCTTTGAACCCGGTCCAAGGTGTCTTCAGCTTTTAATGTGTATTTTCCTAGGGATTTCTGCTGATAGATGCTGGATGGGCTTGATGCAAATGCACAGAACTGTCTGAAGCAGAGTCTAGTCTATTTTAAATTACAGGCAGCAATCAGAACAGAATGAGGCATTTTTGCACATACAGTGGAACTGAACTTAACTGAAGAAAGGTTAGTGAAAACCAGCCCAAGATATAATCCTGGTGGTGGGGATTTGCAATTTCTGCCATAAGAGGGGAAGCATTTTACACTCAATCAGCAATTTTCATATAAAGGACTCTAGGTCTAGTGCTTCTGCTGCTTTTTTCAAAATAATGTCTAAGCACCATAGGGCGTTTTTAAACAAGACGGAGTGGGGGTTCATGATCAGGGCAGGTGCGTGGGTGCCGTGCGTGGGGGAGCATTTCAAACAAGCGGTCCCATGCACAGCTGTTCCGTCCATGCACCGTCCACCCTGTTCCCACACGGGGCACTCTAGCTTTCCCCAGAGTGCCTCATGCATGGACCGGATGGGCGGTGCATGGGTCATGGGAGCACACATACCCCCCCATGCACCCATATTCAAATGAGACCTCTCCCAAGTGGATGGTGAGTGTCTATGTGTGGGGGTGTCTCATTTAAAAACACCCTTAGAATCATGCTTTAGTTACAGGCCACTGGCTGAGGAGGACTGGGCCCCAAATTTTTGAAGCAGACCTCGCCAGCAGAACACACCCTGTCTGCTGCCTCTGATGCTCTCACTGGTGAGGCCATGAGCTCATGGTTCTGCCCCTTCAGAGTTCTGTGACACAAAGGGACTTTGACACCACCCCTATCTGACATGGCCATACTCAGTTTGGAATGTCATGACATCATGATATTCTATGAAGGCATGGGTCCACTTCAGAAAGGGACCAGAGACCCCCACCCCTACCCCCAACCCCACCTCTGGGTCCAATCCCTGCTCTAGACTGGATATAGAATGAGTCCTGTGCGTGTAGGTGCATCTGTGGGTGTGCATGTGTGTGTGTCTGCATCTGTCTGAGTCTTTCATGGACTGCAGTGGCATGAGATGGTATTTGGTTTCAGGGGAAGAGGAGAGCAGACCATGTCATGGCATGTGATTTTGAGAAATGGAGAACAGTGGGGATCTCTCTGCTGCCAGCAGGTGTTTCTTTATAAGATAATGGGGGCGAAGTGCATAATTTATTGTGACTGGAACAACTATGTAACTCAGGCCAGTCTAGCCTAAGAATGACAATTATCTTCATGTAATAGATGGGGAGTTTGGGCACAGAGAGTCTAAACAATTTGCCCCAGATTGTTATCTGAGATAGTCAGTCTTGCTACAAATCCAGAGCATTTTCCATATAAACGAAGCTAAACTTTATTTACAGGAAACCCAGGGCAGAACAAGCACCTGAACATGGATCTCCAAGTTCCAGGCTTACACTCAAATGTCTGGGCCATTAATTCTGCCCCTGGAGAGTGGCAGCTAAGCCCCACTTCCCACTCTCACTAGTAAGCCAGGAAATGGTCCTTCATTTGTGCTGCTTCGGGTATCACATCAACTAGAGCTGAAACAAATAACACATTTCACATTCAAAAATATAATGTTTGCATATTTGAGTATGCAGGTCTGAAATGAAATTTTCATATTCCTCACTTCAGATATTTCATTACCATTATTTTGGGACCAACAGAAATAATAGGACCAAAACGCCTGAACTGTATAAATGAAACAGACAATAGGGATGTGCGAATGTGGTTCTGCTGTTCAGTGTTCAGACCGAATTCGGCCCGTACGGACAACTGAACCAAACAACCGAACTGAACTCGAAGCGACCTAACTAAACTCGAAAAAGACTGAACAGTTCGGTATCGTTTGGATGAGTTCCATCTCATTCAGGTGGCAATAACGTGACTCGGAGGCCCCGGGGGTTGGGGGGGTGCAGCTGAGGAGCAGACTTCCTGGTACCAGGAGTGGAGTAGCAGTCAGCCTGCCCAATCATCATCCCTTTTTTCCTCAAACCACTGGCTTTGTAGTCTGCGATTGGCCATGGGCTAGGCTGCCCAGAGCCAATGGGGCTTGTGGTAAGTCATTGCCCTCATTGCCCTCCCCCCTTCCAATTCCTTCTGAGCTAGCCACTGATCCTGTCAGCAGGCATTTTCAGAAGTCTCCCCCCCCCACCCCCTTGGGTCCAAGATCTACAATTTCTCAACTTCATTAATATATTCCTGTGGGTAAAAATAAAATGACTAATGGCCCATTTAGGCCAGTTGTGGCCCATTTTGGTCACAGGTCACCAGCATGTCTATTTTGGGGGCATTAGAAGTTGGCCCAGGATTTCCCTGGGCCATGTTGGTGGATAACTCAGGCTCTTGCTGCCAGATTATGCTCAGCCTGGGCTAAGGTTTGGCCAAAGTGGTCTACATCAGGCTATCACATCTCCTGTGGTCCGGCAGAAATGGCCCAGATCGGGTCTGCCATGGCTAGCTCTATTTGGCTTCTATGGCTATCCACCATGAGGGATGGGGAGGGGCTCAACCAGCTGCAACATCTCCCCTCCCTCTCTGTTGGCCTGGACATGGGCACATTTGTTATGCAACCCAACCCGGTGNNNCCCATCCAACCCATTTACCTCCATATTATCATTTATTTAGATTATATTAGATAGATTTAGGTGTTATTTTTTGTTTTTACCCCTCCCTGTGTTCCCTGTGTTCAATCTTCCTTCCTCCCTCCCTCCTCCATTGAATCCTTTCCCTCTCCCTCTTATTCCATCCCTGATTATTCCCTTCCCCTGTTTTAAGTTTTGGATTTATTTAAAGTAAGAATATTATTAGATTGATTTTCATTTCAGTTTTGTACCCCTCCCTGTGTTCTTTGTGTTTCCCCCTGTGTAATATTAGATTGATTGATTGATCTATCTATCGATCGATCAATCAATCAATAGATAGATATACATAGTAGTTAGCTTAGTTATAGAGATAGACAGAGATACAGTGTGTTTGTAGGACAAGGCCTTTCTAGTTAATTATTAGGATATTTCATTTAGTTCAATAGGTTTTAGAATAGTTAATAGCAGTTAGATTTAGTGTAGAGATAGATATATATAATATCAGATAAAACCATTTTTTAAAAATTAAAATTTCTTTTGGTGGGAGAAATGGAGAAGGGAGGTAGGAGAGGGCGAGACCGGTCTGCTGCCCACAAATCAGGCAACGAGGCATGTGGCAGAGCCAGCAGGGCCCGTGCCAGCAGAATGTCAGCAGGTAGAAGCAGCAGCCCATCACCATGCCCCATGCTGCGCAGGCCTGATTGTGGGTCTTCCTCTCACAGCACTTGTGGCACTAGTGCTCCCAGTGGCACTAGCGGCCAGGGGGTTAGGCGTCACCTCCTGGCAGAATCCTCCACTGCCACACAGGGCACTATAATGTCTGCATTGCAGGCGGCTGAGGCTGTCTCATCTGTGGCTGCAGGTGCAGTTGACTCAGTGCCTGAAGCTCCTCAGGGGTCACCATTGTCCCCCGACTCCCCCATAATTATAGAGGCAATCCCCCAAAGGAGTCCAGGGCTGATGGATCTCACCCCGGCTGCTAGAGGCAGGGCCTGATCCCCGGGCAATGGAAGAAGGGAACGTAGCAGCAGCAGCAACAGCAGCAGCAGCAGCAACAGAAAATGGGCAAAATACTTTGCTGAATTGAACAAATACAAACTCAGGCCTCAGCTTTGGTTCCCAGCCTGTATGACAATTCTGTGGAGGGGGAAAAGAAAAATCTTTTCAGAGACTATGGACCTGGAGGATTTCCTTCAAAAGAAAATGAGAGGACAACCTGAGCACAACCAGGAGAAGTAGACAAGATCCACAAGTTGTTTCATAGGGAAGCGAGGAAATCAGTATCCTTAATGCCTTAAAGTATTTGGCCCAGAGACCTGCTCTGAGTACTGTCACTGTAATGTATATAAAGTTTCTTTTGTGGGAAACCTTAACAGAGGCATATTAAAGAAAGTGGTGGGGAGGAAAAGGATATGTAAGACAAGTATTGGGAACAAGAACGGTGGTTTCATGGTGAGGGAGGAAAGTAGTATGAACCATGTCCCAGTCCTGGAAGGGAGGCTAGAAGACGACATTCTCTTTGTACATAGTTCGCCGGTTAAAAAGTTAATACATGGATTCAGGAACAAAAGGGAAACAGGAGATTCAAGTAACAATAATAGGTGTTCATGGCAGACTTGATCAGAGTGGTATCCCTGAATATTAGGGGTCTAAACAATCCTGTTAAGCGTAAAAGGGTCAAGCAGTTAATTAGGGGAGAGGGGGTAGATATTTCCTTCCTGCAAGAAACCCATCTTAAAGAATCAGACAATTTCAGGTTCCAAGATAAATATTTTGGGAAAATTTACACAACGTGTAACCCGCATAAAAAGAAAGCAGGGGTGCTCATAGGAATCAAAGCCAACAAGGAATTTAAGCTGAAAAATATATACAAGGACAATGAAGGCAGGTTGCTTATAGTGGTGGGAGAACTAGAGGGTAAAGAGGTCACCCTAGTCAATACTTATGCTCCCAAAGATGGGACATATGAATTTGTGAGACAGGCTACGCCTCTGGTAGAACAACATATGGAAGGGACGTTAATAATGCAGGGGAATCTTAATACATGCTGGGAGGAAAGGGATCCCTCCAATAATAAAACCCCTAGGAAATGGCAGAAGAACTTCGGGTCTCTACTATAGGTTTGTGGTATTGAAGATGTGTGGTGTTATATGAATCTGAAAGAAAGGGATTACACATTTTATTCTGCAGTACACAATACGTACACTCTCATTGACTACTCACTCATGGTTAAGGGAGATCTAAAGGGGTGCAGAGCATGTTACATTAAAATGAACACTCTGACCATGACGTGGTAATCACAGAATTGAAATGGGTCGAAAACGCTAATAGCCCACAAATGTATATCTGGTAATTATCAAGAGGTTGGCTCAAAAATAAACTCTTCTTGAAACAAACCCAGGAAGGGATTAAAGATTACTTTGAGCTAAATGCAGGCACAGTAGAAAAGCAGGCAACTCTCTGGGAAGCAGCAAAAGTAGTAATTCGGGGGGAAATAGTTGCCACTAAGGCAGCCCTATGCAAAAAAAAATAGGGAACACTTAAATGAGCTAGGTAGAGAATTAAAAGCCCTGGAAATGTTAAACAAAAGTAACCCATCAAAAAAGAGAACAAAGAAAATTGCTCAAATTAGGGAGCAGATTAACCTGAAAGAAACTGAAAAAACAACAGCACGACTGAAACAACTGAAAGGATTTTATTTTACATACAGTAATAAAACAGGGAAAACATTGGGCAGGTAAGTTAAAAAACAACATAAAAAATCTCAGATATCCTCCTTGCAGCTGGCTGATGGCTCTAAAACAACGAAGAACGAGCTGATCCTTCAGGAATTCCAGAAATACCATCAGTCTCAGTATTCCTCCTCCAATCCCGACTCTGGAAAGATAAGAGAATTCTTAGATAAATATAAACTCCCAAAACTAAATAAAGATCAAGTAGGCTATCTCAATCAACCCTTTGACATAAAAGAAATAGCAGAGATTATCAAAGGGATGCCTGATAACAAAGCGGCAGGACCAGATGGGCTGCCTGCAGATTTCTATAAAACAACCGCAGGATTAGTGGTCCCACATTTAGTAATAATAATAATAATAATCTTTATTGATCTGGCCACAGGCCATGACAAAAACAAAAAACGATTATATGCACAGCATAGACACATGTAAGATAAAAAATAAAATAATACAAACAATCCATAGGATAAACATAACCTGGCCCTTGAGGAGCCCCCAGAAATTTGGACGCGTACCTATCTCATCTATTCTAAACCCCAAACATGACATAAGATCCTACTGATCTCTATGTTTTACTCCAACGTTATCGTATTCTGTACCCTGACTTTTTAGAAAAGATATGCATAAAGCGCCACTGCCGCGTTAAGTTGCTGTTTTTTCCCCACATTTAGTAGACACATACAACAAGATTCTTAAGGAAGAACAAATGCCACAATTATTCTATGATGCCAATATCACATTAATCCCAAAGCCTGGAGAATCTCTGGAGTGCTGAGAGAACTATAGACCCATTTCACTCCTGAATGTGGACTTTAAAATCTTTTCTAAGGCCCTGGAAAACAGGTTGGCTGCCATCATAGGGGAATTAATAGACCCAGATCAAGTGGACTTTATCCCCACAAGATTGGGATCAGACAATATATGAAGGGTGGTTAACTTAATGCACCATCTAGAGGGATCAGGGGAGCAGGAGGCAATTATCCAGCTTGATGCTGAAAAAGCCTTTGACAGGACAGAAATTGGTTGCCTCATGCAGATCATGGTTAGAATGGACTTCGTAGGCCCCTTCATTAATTGGGTGAAGGCAATTTACAAAGAACCAAAATCTAAACTAATAATTAATAATTCCCATTTGGAAGCGTTTAATCTCGGCAGAGGGACGAGGCAAGGATGCCCCCTATCCCCACTTTTGTTTGACTTAGTATTGGAAGTCCTAGCTATCGCAATAAGACAGGAGAAGCAAATTAAGGGTATTCACATTGGAAGACGGGAACATAAAATAGCGATGTTTCTGTATGACATAGTTCTGTTCATAGGGGACCCAGTAAATTTTACCCCACTGCTCTTGCAATTGATACATAGATTTGGCAGTATCTCAGGCTATAAAGTAAATACCTCAAAATCATATGCGCTAATATATGGCAAACACAACAGATAAAAAGAGGAAATAAAAAGGGTGCTACCCTTCCCCAAAGAGAAGCAGGCAGTCAAATATTTGGGGGTTGTATTACCTAAGCAATTGGATCAGCTCTATAAAGTAAATTTTGCAAACCTTCCACAACAACTAACTTTAGAGGCGGCTGAATGGAAATCTCTGTCATGCTCTTGGCTGGGCAGGGTGAACCTGTTCAAAATGGTAATCCTTCCCCAAATCATATATAAACTGCTAGCATTGTCCATTCACCTACCGGAATCCTTCTTCAGAGCCTGTGACAAGCTCGCGGTGGAAATAATCTGAAAGGGCATAAACCTAAAGTTAATAGACAAACCTTAATCAGGACTAAAGAGAAAGGGGGGATTAACCTCCCGGACATTTGCCTTTACCATAAGGCAGCAACACTAGGAGCTCTTAAAATATGGTACCACCAACCAGAAGCAGTGAAATGGGCTGAAATAGAGCAGAACAACCTGGCTAGAGATAGTTTGACAAACATAATTGCAGATGAAGGGACCCCAAATAAGAAAACATGGAAAAAGCACCAATTTGCATGGGTAACCTGGCTGAACAGGCAGAAAACAATTTTAAAAGTTAAGATAGACAAAAATCAGTTCCCTTATTCACCTATAGACCTACTTTGTTTCCAGAAGTTCCAGCAAGTCAATAACCTAAGAGAAAAATTGGGGAAAAGGAGGCTAACTAAAATCAATCAAGTATTAGAAGGAAAAGAGGTGATGAAAAAGGAGGATTTGGAAAAAAAAATTGGAGATAAAGTGGAAATGATGGACTACCTGAAATTTAAACATGCAATAACCAGGGCCCCGAGAAAAACGCGCTGCCGCAATTTGCGTTTTTTTGCGCAGAATCCTGCCTTAGGCAGGATTAGCACAGAAACCAGGGAAATCCCCACGGATTTCCTTTCACTGCCGGTGAATCAGGGGCTTGCTTTGACTCACCGGCCGTGAGCAATAAAGCAAGCCCCTGATTGGCTCACTCGTAGTGAGCCCCCGATTGGCTCACCCGTGAGCCAATCAGGGACTTGCTTTGTTGAGGGGCTTGGCTTGCTTGATTGGCCACAAGCCAATCAGTGGCTTTCATGACCCAAGAAAAAAAGTTTGCCTCAGCCATTTGCCTCCCTTAGCTGCCGCCGCCTCCTCCTCTCCAGCCTCGGGGACTCAGATAAGTTTGCCTGCTGCGTGCTCTGCACTTTCATGCGGGGGGGCCCAGCGCGCTCTGCCTTTCATGCCGGGGGGGCCCTGCGCGCTCTGCCTTTCATGCCGGGGGGGCCCTGCACGCTCTGCCTTTCATGCCGGGGGGGCCCTGCGTGCTCTGCCTTTCATGATGGGGGGGCCTTGCGCACTCTGCCTTTCATGCCGGGGGGGCTGCATGCTGTGCGCTCTGCCTTTGGGGGGGGGTTAGGAGCTGTGCCCTCTGCTTTGGCATGTGTTTTTGGGGG
>QEPC01000069.1:1083275-1109988 GCA_003113815.1 Sphenodon punctatus
TATATATATATATATATATATATATATATATATATATATATATTAGATAAAAAATATATATAAAAAAACCCATATAAAAACAAAAAAACCAAATAAAAAACAAAAGAAAACCATATAAAACCCAATAAAAAACCAATAAACCATATAAAAAACAAAAAAACCACCCATAACATTTCCCGAACGACCAAACCAAATGGCCGAATGGCCAAACTGTACGGCCGAACCGAACGGCCAAACCCAAACCCAGCGAACTAACTGAACTGCCGAACCGAACGGATGAGCCGAACGCAGTCGAACCGAACGGACGAACCAAACGGCCGAATAGAACGCAGCCGAACCGAACGGCCAAACCCGAACCGCGATCTGTTCGCTCATCCCTACAAGAGAAGGGAGGAGGGCAGGCAGAAACAAGAAGGCAGGAACACTCAAGGCAACACACAGCAAGGGGCCAGTCTATTCAATCACCAGCACTGTGTTCTCAGCAGTGCCAGCTTTTCAAGAGTCTGCCACGCCCCCCACCACGCCTGAAGGCGTGCTGAATGGCGCGGCACTGGTGGCTCTGGTCTTGCGTTCTGCGTTCCAGTGTGGAACGGCCCTTCAGCATTATCGTGTTGGGGGGTTGCCGTGGCGACGTCTCCCTGGGCCTGCGTTTCCCCCGGAGATTGTTGTGCTGCACCATCAGAGCTTGCTGCCAGCAAAGCAGAGCCTCGACGCTGGAGAGACCTTTGTGTGCAGGGCCGGTTCCAACCCCTGACACTGAGAAAGGCTCCCCAGTGCACCAGCTGGTGCAGGATGTGTCCACCCAGTGGAATTTGACCTTCCTGATGCTCGAGCGGCTTCTTGGGGCATCAGGTACAGCTGGTGATGGACAAGGGGGCACCTCCAGGGTACAATGGGGTGGAATGGGAGATCCTGGCACACACAGTCTTTGTTTTGAGACCGTTACTGGACATGACGGAGATCATTAGCTCGTCCACCATCAGCCAGGTGACCCATCTGGTCCAGAGTGTCCTGAGGAGGATGGAGGAAATTCTCCAGGGGAAGGATTGTGGCCCTCAGGGCAGGAAGCTGTCCAATGAGATGGTTGACCTGGTGCGGCAGCTGAAGGCAGGGCTGAAGGCGCGTTTTGAAAAGCTCCTGCGGTGGGCGGAATACATGTTGGCAACCATGCTGGACCCCAGAGTCAAGGGCAGGGCGGTACGCCAGATACCCCCCTTTGGTCACTGAAAGGGTGAGTTGGTGGAGAGGGTCCAGCAGGCAGACCAGTTCTGGAGAGTGCGCGGCAGCAGCAGCAGCAGCAGCAGCAGCAGCAGGATGCCCCTGGGGATGGTGGGATTGGGAGCAGTCACACCTTTCAGAGGGAGGGATCTATCCCTGCCCCCAACCCTAGTGGGAGCAGCACCAGCAGCAGGATGCACAGCAGCAGAACCCCTATTGCCAGCAGCAGCAGCTCCTATGTGCAGGCCACTCTGGGGAGCATGGGCTCATGCACAGTAGGACAAGCAGCGTGGCTGAGTGCAGTGGTGGAGGTGGTGCCCAGGCAGCGTTACCAGAGGGAGTACGACTGCACCTCAGCAGCAGTGGAGACCTACCTGGAGGAGGACCCATGCATAGAACCCAGCAGAAATCCCTTGGCCTACTGGGTCAGCAAGACCAACATGTGGACGGCCCTGTCCAAAGTGGCCAAGGGTCTCTTGTCCTGCCCACCAACCAGTATCCCCAGCAAGCATGTGTTCTCCATGGTGGGGGAGATTTGCTCGCTGCACCGCCTGAAACATGGGGCCAAGTCGTTGGAGCAGTTGCCTTTTATAAAGGTCAACCTTCCACTGCTGGGCTTCCCTGAGCTGCCCCATGACACGGATTGATGGTGCAGTGGCACACGCCATCGCATGCCAGGGGTAGTCTTGGGACAGGTCTCCGCCACAATCTGGGCTGCTGATGCTGTGCTGAGGTGCTGTCCCTTCCTCCTAATACCCGGAAACCACCCTGCTCTCTCTCTCTCTCTCTCTCTCTCTCTCTCTCTCTCTCTCTCTCTCTCTCTCTCTCTCATACTAAACGTCCTTGGCCGGCTTATCTCACTGACCTCATGATGCAGGATGGCATTGGGAAACTGTAAGCTTGCCAGTCAGTCTCTAGCTATATGGTCTTGGCCCGCCTATGTGAGTGGCTCTCTCACGCGCATGCTGCACAGTCTTCACCACCAGCCTATCTGAGTGCCCTGCCAAGGTCCCAGCCTGCCTTCCCTACTGCCTCTCATGCCATGCTGCCTGCCTGCCCGCCCACCCAGGTTGCCTAGATTAAAGCCTGTCTCAGTCTGCCAGCCTTCTGCTCATGCCACGCTGCCTGCTGCCCCACCCAGGTTGCCTAGATCAAAGACTGCCTCAGTCTGCCTGTCTTCTGCTCATTCCATGCTGCCTGTTTGCCCCTCCCCCCACCAGGTGGCCCAGATCAAAGCCTGCCTCAGTCTGCCTGCCTTCTGCTACTGCTACGCTGCCTGTCTGCCCACCCAGGTTGCAAAGCTCGAACCCTGCCTCAGCCTGCCTGCTTCTCCTGCTAAGGTGCCTGTATGTCTGTCCTGTCAACCCTGGGTGATGTGCCTCACTGGCCTGGTAATCCCGCTGTTGCTGTCCGCTGGTCCATGGGTGCTCTGGCAAATCCAAATGTGCCCACGCAATTCTTCTGCTGCTGTATGGGAGCTCTTCCCTGGCAAATCCTACCATCCTGGCTCCATGGGTGATGCACACAGGCAAATCCTGCTGCCACCGTCTCTGCTGTGCCATGGGTACTGTGCCCTGGAAATCCAATGTATGCCGCTGCAAATACCACCTCTGCCGTGCCAAGGGGTCTGTGCCCTGGCAAATCCAATGGCTGCTGCTGCCAATGCTGCCTCTGCTCTGCCAGGATTATGGACCCTGGCAAATACAATGTATGCCACTGCAAATACCGCCTCTGCTGTGCCATGGCTTCTGTGCCCTGGCAAATCCAATGTCTGCTGCTGCCAATGCTGCCTCTGCTGTGCCATGGATTCTGTGCCCTGGCAATCCAATGTCTGCTAATGTGTCCATGTGATTCACCACCAGACAAGGCTTGACCAATTTGTAGCAGAGCTTCTTTAGTTCTGTTGAATATGAGCCAAGCCTGCAATGCCTGGTCAAATGGGGGTGCCAGCCAACAAGCCCTGGCCAGACCTCTGCAACTGCTCCACCCATGCCAGCCAGCCTTCACTGCCAGATTGCTCCCCCACTTGATCAGGGAGCAATTAACTTATAAATGTATGTTTGACTGTAATATCTTTGTAGTCCAAACAGTGTACATGAAATTTGGCAGGGCTCTGTCTTGGGTTTTTTGTTGCTGATTTTATATTGTTATTTATATATTTTTTAATTTATTGGGATATTACTTGTATTTGTATTATATATTTATAGATTTTTAATATGTTGTGAGCTGCCCTGAGCTGCTATAGCAGGATGGGGGCAGAAAATAAATCTAAATAAATAAATAAATAAATAAATAAATAACATATCTCCATGAGACTGACTTCCCTCTGTCTAATCCCAAACTAGACAAGTGGCTCACAATATTTTTGCCTGTGTGACCCCCATTTCAAGATTTAAATAGAAGACCCCAGATAGCAACAAAGACAAGCAAAGTATATCAAATATCTATTGGGATTGTGACCACCCTCTACAGATGGCATGACCCTACTTGGCATCCCGATTCACAGTTTGGGACCTCCTGAATTAGATGTTACATTTCACAACAGGCAGTGCGATACTAGGTTCATAGCAGGATCATCAGAACTCCAGAGAAGTGATGTATATCAGACATTAGCACCATCTTCCTGTAACTTTATTTTTTCCAACATAGAAATACTCAGTGCATAATTAACCTAAGAATATAGGCACATAAAAAGAGTCAAAATAGGTCAGATCAATGGTCCATCTAACCCAGCATCCAACTGTTTCCAACTGTGGCCAATTTCAATTGCTTCAGAGAAGTGCCCAAAAGGTCATAATGGAGTGATGATCCATTTCCTGCTAATCCATTCCCAGCCCCAGACAGTAAGAGGTCTCATCCTCTGTCATACATGGCAAATAGGCATTTATGATGAAGCTATTTCTTAAGAATTTATCAAATCCTTGTTTGAACCCAGCTATTCTACTGGCCATCACAACATCCTCTGGCAGTGAGTTGCACACTTTAGCCGTACATTGAGTGAAAAAGTACTACCATTTATTTTTTTTAAATCTGTTGCCAGTTAATTTCATATGGTGTCCCTGAGTTCTAGTATTTTGAAAAGGTGAAACTTTTAACTTGGGGCTTGTTCGGCTACAACACAAACTTTGCAGTAGCTATCTGATTACCATGTAGTAACATTGGAGTGTTCAGACAGGATGTGATGGGTAACATTATATAATAGCTAGCTACTGATAACTATGCCATGGGATCACGATAGGGTGGTCACTGGTCAGATATGCATTGACTCCAATGCAGCCCTGTATTTCTCATAAGTGTCCTCTACAATTTGCATATCTGGCCACCCAAGGTCATGATGAGTGGTATTTACATTTTAATGTTATGTGGAAACATTCCATACATCTACTCCAACATCCCACAGTCCTCTGCTGGGGATCTCCTCTTGCTTGATTGGATTTGTACTTCTATCACCCTAAACAGCAACATCATGCCTAAACTTTGGGTGATTTCAGACGTTACGGGGCCCTTTGGCCCCATATCGAAACCACCGGCTTCGTTCCCCGCCGGGGTCACCCCGTAACGCCACAACAGACGTGCTGGGGGGATCCTGGCGGGGAAACTGGGAGGGGCCGGGGCCGCGCGGCGCAACGTGTGGCCGCGCGTCCCGCAAACAGACGTTCGAGACACGGTGACCACAGGTGGGTATTCACCGTGGTTCACCGTGATCTCGTAACGTCTGAAGACACCCATTGAGTACAAGGGACAGTCACTCATCCCTCAGTGATGTGGGTCACATGTGATTATAGTTTAAAGATCTAATCTTGCAACATGCTTACTCCAGCAAGTAGTCCTTATTCATATGGATATTATTGCTGGTTCCAGCTGGACTACTCATGTGGGTAAAGAAGACTGGTGTGAGCAAAGGCACATGGGCTAGGGATTTTCTTTTCCACAAAGCTATGTATCTATCCAATATTATGGTGAAACAGCTGAAGGGTCATCATTAACTTTAGACCAGTACTGCTGGAGCTAGCAATAGGAGTCCTGTGAAGCTAGTGTCGTCTCCTCCATCTGTTAGCAGCAGACAGTTATTGCAAGGGAAGCTTCTTGGAAGTGGCAGACACCATACACTGCATTAGCATCCAAGCAGGCAGTGTAAAAAATCAGATCTGATTCCGCCTGTGGAAGATAAATGAGGCAGAGTCCCCAATGCCCAAGATTTGGTCATCTCTTTATGAGTTCTGAAGTACCTATTAGCAGCTTTGATGAGTGCTGGGGGAGATGAAGTCTACCTTGAACAATGTTAGAGAGCTGAATCAAATCACTTGAAATCTCCCAGAGGGAGAAACAGCCTGAGTTGCTTATAGACACTGTATCCTTTCCCTCTATTGCCTATAAGATTTATATGAACACTCTGCTTGAAAAAAAAAATGTAAGCACTTTTCAGCAAAATCTCCTAAGAATTTACTCCTATATCAAATCGCAACTCCACCAGTGCTTTATGTGCAGAGTTAGTCAGTTTTTCTGTGGCTTTTATCTCCAGCTTGCTTCTTTCCATTTACTTTTTAAGGAGGTGACACCAGCTGGAAAAGGCAGGTGAATGCAAGCTTTTTTTGTACAAGTCCCACCGAGTAGTATCAGCAATTGCAATATGAAGTGGTTTGCCTCTAACAGATTTCCCCAAAGTCATCTCAGGATGTGGCCCTGTATTTGGGTAGCTGTAAAGGGCTGCACGGTGTGAAACATTCACAAGACTTATTGGTCCAGTACTTGTGCTAATTGACCTAATCTACAAGTGACAGAATGTAGCTGGTAGACAGCTGTTGGGGGAAATGGGCTATAAAAGCTCAGAGATAGGACCACATGGGAAGAGGCTGGGAGCTTCTCTCAACAACCTTTATGCTGGATCCAGTCAGCCCAAAGAACCAGATTACTGAGCTTGGTAGAGTTAAGGAGCTCCCAAAGGTGGCAGCTCAAGAGTAGGAGCCTGTATGTATATTGCACCTGTAAATAAAACCACCAAGGATGAGAAAGGATCTAAGATATCCTCTCTGTGTGTACATGCGTGTGTGTGGTGGGGGTGGGGGGTGCGTGTGCATGCACAGAGGCTACAAGAACTTATGGTACTAATACAATGCTATATTGAAACACTTAGAATCATAAGGTATTACTATAGGGAATATGGATTACATAGCCAAGGAGTTAATTCGCTGTTAGACTAGAGGTCCTTTTTAGGTTTGGATCCTGATCAAGTCATAAGAGAAAATAAGATTGTAATCTCTCAGGCTGTATTCTCACCTGTGGTGGCGGTGGTGGCAGCAGGAGGGGCATGGGAAGATGCGGCAGCCCAGAGGAGCCGGCCAATGGGAAAAGAGCCTGTGTGAACGGAGATCTGCCGCAACTTCTCTCGCGCATGTCAGGGTGCAAAATCCTGCCCTGACATGCGCGAGAGAAGCCGCGGAAGATCCCCATTTGCACCGGCTCTTTTCCTGTCGGCCGGCTCCTCTGGGCTGCCGTGTCTTCCCATGCCCCTCCCGCTGCTGCCATTGCCGCCGCAGGTGAGAATACAGCCTCAGCTTAGTTGTGCAGGAAATGTTTTTAAAATATTGCACAGCTCACATCATGAACCAACCCTCACTTTGTAAGTCATGGCTAGGAGACAGGATGGTAATGGTAGAGTGAGATGGACTTGTTTTCATACACTTCATATCTAGAACCAGATCAAAAATGAGTCACTTCCTCTGTTCAGGATTCAACATTCTGTATCAGACTTCTGATTGCACTTTATTTACACTACTTGTATGGTAATAGTGGCATGAATTCTCATTCTCACTGGATGTCTTCACAGGGACAGCTGCCCCGCCACTGTCCACCTTACCTCTGGACAGGCTGTCCATTTAAAGGCAGCCTGCCATATGTGCAGATGGAGCAGAGGCAGAACAGACTGTCCCTTCTCCAAGGCTGCCCTGTCGGCGGTGCTCTAGAACATTCCAGAGCACCCCCAGAAGAGCGGGCAGCCCAACCCTGGGGCACTGGTCGAAGGCAGGACTGCTGTCTGTCTGCTCAGTGGACAGTTGCTGCAGCCCCACTCTCAGCTGGGGGATACCCTGGCAATGCCATAGCATTGTGGGTGATCTGCCCACAATGTTTTGGTGTGGGGAAGTGGTGCTGTGTGGACAGATTATGGACTGCGTTAGCTGCTGGGTCTGTTTAAAATGGATGCAGGCATGGCTGAGATTGGACAGAAATGGGGGTGCACCCCCAGACCTGCTCCAGGGTTGATCACCGCAATGTCCGTGTGAAAATACTCAATGTGGTAGGTGTTGCATATAAACAGAACAACAAACCGTCCCTGCTCTTGTGTGCTGACTATCTAGGAAGGCAAGAAAAACAAAGGCTAGAAGAAAGGGGAGTATTACCACCATTTGTATCTGTGAGGCCCGGATTGGCTGTACTTCTTTGCAGACTCAAGTCCCCATTCTTCCCCCACTGGACTTGAACCTCCTTCATCAAGGACAATGCCACGGTGATTCCTTGGTTCTGCTTCTAGCCTTCTCACTTCCATCCAGCTCCAGGGAAGCCTTCCATGTGCCTCCTTCTCTTGTTCTCTACCCAAGGTAGTGTACCCATCCTTAACCTGCATTTCCCTGATGATCTCTATCCTCTATGGCAAGATATGGATTTTATAGCCCTTTCCCCAAACAGGCCATTAGCTTCCTCCCACCTGCTCCCATTAGCCTCAGGAGCCAATGCTAATGATCCTCTTCCTGCTGCAACTTATTATCGCACTTTTGGAGGGAATCTGTTATATTACTGCAGAGGGGGACTGAGGCACAGAGATTTCATGGCTTGCCAAAGGCCAAGCAGGTAGCCTATGGCAGAGGCATAAATTAAGTTTATATACCATAAATCTTAATCCAGTGCCTTAAGCAGAGGAGAGCCTTTCCTTTATAGACTTTTTAAAAATACTTTTATTAATAACCCTTTGCGTAGCCAAAATTGGCTATTGCAAAACACATAACTTTCAACATATAAATAAATAACCTTAATACAAAAATGATAAAAAGTGTCCTGAATGTAACCATTTAAAAACCAGATGCAGATGTATTCATTATCCAACGCTTGGTTGGATATTCAGCAAAAGTTTTCCTTAATCTCCAGTTTCTTTCTATAGACATACATAAAAAACTTAGCAACTTTACCCATCACATACCGTGAACAGTCACCCAACAAGAAACTGACATAAAATTCATAAGATCTACCCAAGAAGGGAATAACAAGCGGTGTAATATATTTACTACGGGCAGCTGTATAATACTCACAATCTAGGAGGATATGTTTCATTGTATCAATTTGGTTCAAATTACATGGGCACAATCTCTCAGCTAATGGGGTCCCCTTATAGCTACCCTCAACCAGGAACGATGGAGAGGCATTGAGTCTGGCCAGGAAGAAAAATCTTCTTTAGTTCTTTGTTAATAAATTGTCCAAAAAAGGCATAGGAGCACTGGTTTCATTTCTAATCCGCAAATAACTGTCCAGGGCTCTACTTTCACTAATTACCATCTGAATTTCTTGGCTGGTAATATCTGCCATCTGGTACTTTAACATCTTTTTAGCTCCCTTATATCATAATGGGGCAGGTATCTCAGGGTCAAAACCCTGATATTTTATTTTGTTCTCCACAAGAGAAGACCATACGTTTGAGTACTTATCTTCTTTTACCAGTAGGGATAATGGGATCACCAGATTGAAAAATAACCTCAACCAGTAGTTAATTGCATCCACCCAAACCCTCTCGTAGATAGGCCGTAATCCACACTCGAGGCAGAGGGCTGGAGCTGATAGAAGTGCCCTTGCAAAACCTGACTGACGTTTTTCCAAGTTCTATATTCTATCCAATGCCCATATAAAGGCCCCGTAAAGGATTTGGGGAATATTTTTAAGGTGAAAGATTTTAATCACAGGATTTACCAGGGAGCCCCCTCTAGACTTAAAAAAGAGACTATTGATTTATTTAGTTGTCGTACTTTTGCCAGGCATGCTTGCATCTGAAGCGACCATCCTCCATTTGATTGTAAAAGTAATCCCAAGTACCTAATGGGTTTCACTTACATTATCTCTCTCTTACCTATAAACCATCTTTACACCTTTTTCTTCTGGGAGAATACTACCACATTGGTTTTAGAATAGTTAATTTCCAAAAGATTTTGGGCACAATATCTCCCGAATGAATCAAGGAGTCTCCTCAATCCCACCTGGATCGTGGAAAGAAGTACCGCATCATCTGCGTACAGAAGGCAAGGAACACTTACATTCCCCAATTGAGGGACATGGAACATCTGATCGGATACCTCTTCAATAAGGTCATTTAAAGAGAATTTGAGCAGGATCGGGGCCAACACACATCCCTGTTTAACTCCTCGGCTGGTTTTAAGGCATTCCGTTAAGGCCCCACGCAGATTTAATCTCACCCTTATAGATGAATTTCTATGTAACCTGACAATCAGATAGAGTCATCGTCTATCGATATCCGTTGTCTGCAGTTTTTACCACAAATGCTCCCTGCACACAAGGTTGAAAGCTGCCCTGAGATCTATGCAGGCTGCAAACAAAGCCTTCGTAGAATCCATATACTTCTGCACTAGATGTGCAAGCACAAAACTATGATCACTAGTAGATTGTCCTTTTCTGAATCCTATCTGTTCTTTAACTAGGATTCCACTACTCTCCAGCCAGGCATCGAGTCTCAAAAGTAAGTACTTAGCATATAATTTGCTGACTATGCTAAGTAAGATGATAGGTCTATAATTCTTTGGGTCCTCCGGGCTGCCCTTATATATTGGAACCACGATTGCCTGGCTCCAATCCTCGAGAATATTACCAGAGGCATTGATCCCGGTAAATAGGGCTGCCAGCACAGGAGCCTACCATCCTTTCCTGGATTTCAGCAATTCTGCTGATATATAGTCATCTCCTGAGACTTTACCATTCCTCAGACTGTCTATAAGCTCTGATATTTGCTCCTCTTATAGATTAATTGGGTATTTTCAAACATGACACCCCAGCCCGTGGTCACGCTAAACCCAGCGTGGTCACAGGCTCCTTCCCCACGAGATGTTCACCACAGGTTGGAGCAGAAGTTACCCCGGACAGTGGCAGAGCTAACACAGGATGTGCATTGGACCCCCAGCCAGTGCACATCCTGTGTTAAGCCCTGCCATGGACTGGAGTAGGCATCCCCGGACCATGGTAGAGCAGGCCATCACATCTGATGGCCTGCTCCACCTAACCATGGACTTTGGCCGGAGTGGTTCCAAGCAGGCGCGGTGGCCTCATAGGTCACCACACCCACCCATCAGGGAGGAGGCAGGGCCATGCTGAGGAGCACGGGGGCGGGCAGGACCATGCAGACTCACGTTCACACGTCTCCTGCCCTCTCCTCACCCCCTCCGCAGCCCCAGCCACCTGAACGTTTGTTCGGCAGCGGGGCTTACCCCTCCCCAGGGTGAGGGCTCTCACCCCGGGGTGGGGTTTAAGCGTAGTGGGTGAAAATCCTGTCACATTTGAAAATACCCATTTTCTGGAGGAGCAAGCTTACACTGTGCCAGGTTCTAACCACTAGCAGGAGCGTCAAATGAGCCCTAAGTTCATGTAAAATCATAAGAATAAAACCAAGTGAATGAAAAGGAAATTCGTTTCATTTCACACCTGCCCCTGCAAGAACCCCATTTAAGTTGGGAATTCATGTAATTTACTAGACCGATTCTCATCTCCCCCTTGTTTTATCACTGATGCAACTCCTTTGGTTACTACTTACTTCAATGGGTGTAAAGGAGTGAAACTCTATTTAAAATATTAGACTTTTTGCACCCATTTACACCAGCTCCCATGACTCCAATGGAGTTACTCTGGATTCACCCTAGTGAGATCTGAATCCAGTTCACTCTCTCCTGCTGGAATACCTTACTCTTTCCATCATTGTGATTTACACTTTGGGTAGCCAAAAGCCAAATACATCTTTCCCAGATGCTATGAAGCAGGTTTTGATGGCAGTCATCTGTGCTGCTCACAGACACAGAAGAATCATGCCACTCCGTCTCAGAGCTCAGAGTAGGATTATCCGTGCCTTATATTGATGATCAGGACAGACTCTGGAGCCTAACCAATAGTTGCAGTTTCTGCTAGTGCTTTCTTCACTACAGGGAGCTCTGTAAATAATACCCAAACCAATTTATAAGAAAAACAAATTGGATTTGAAACAGGATTGACTTTTACATGGCAGTCAATGAAGTGATACTCTGACCAGTAGTATTGAGGAGCTGTAAGGGGCTGTGTAGAAAAAAGAGACAGGCTACAACAGCTATTGTGGAGTTGTTTGTTGGACTTTCTATGCAGTTTGAGATTTGCAAGAGGGGTTAATGCAGAAGTTCCCAAAACTGTGGGTCAGGACAACAATTTGGGTTGCACCATCAGAGGATGGGTCACCTGACCAGAATGATATTTGATATACTTTGCATGTCTGCATTGCTGTCTGTGGTCATCGAATTCTATTGAACTCTCAAAATTTAGTCACTCAGAAAAAACCTTGGGAACCACCGGGTTAATGCAGCAAGAGTTCTTATGCAGATTAACTCATTTATCAGAATTTCATTTTAAAAGGAAATTGTGATTTTGAAATCAAAAAAAAAGGTGGTTTTCAACAATCAGAATTTATCCAAACCTGAAAATTTTAGTTTTTGAAAAAACAGAATTAATAAAAAATGTAAATAATGCATTTTCCTTGAGCTCTGGCTGTGTTTTTTTCTGGGGCACTGGATTCCACACAGTGCTTTGCTTCTGGGAATTTCACTTTCCACTAACTCTCTATTGTGTTTCAATTACTGATGAAATTAATACGGCATTTTGTATTTGTCAAGATAATTAACATATTTGATCCCATAAACAAATATCTGAATTTGTTTGTCACTGCTGTGTTTTCTTCAGATATTTTGGCATTCTGGTATTCAATACTTCACTCACTTTGGCAATACAATTTGGCAAGATATTGAATTTTTGAATGTGAATGTGGTTCGTCCAAATGCAAAAATCACATTCATTTTCACACGTAAAAGTTTTTTAAAAAACCAATGAAACAAACAAAAAAAATTCCGCCAAAGTGAACAAACCACTTAATACTGCAATACTGAACACAAGATACCATTAACTGAGTGCAAAAATACCAAAACACAGAATCAAAATGACAAAAGAACCTGGAACAAATACTTCTGCTTTGCTAAAATGGATTTGAATATACCCAGTTTGTTTAATTCCTAAAATCCCAACCAGCAACAATACATAGCACATATCACCTAGGATTCAAAGCCCTACCCAGGGTCACAGTGGCCCCAATTGACATTAAAATCCATACAAGTTTTGACAACCTCTGCTTTACATTGTAGGGCTTTGCAGGTATATATTTCACAGTTATTCCAACCACAAACAAATCAGATTGCGTAGAATCAGAAAGGCTCCAGCTCTGTTATTTGCATCTTCAAATGGGTATTCTCAACTTCTTAGGGTATTTTCAGATGTTACGAGATCACAGTCAACCACAGTCAATTCCCTGTGGTGGCTGCGATCACGGAACGTCTGTTGGGGGGAACGGATGTTCCCCCCCAGATGTTACCACAGCGGGGAATCACTTTCGCCACGTGAGCGGTCAAAGCGGTGGGGCCAGCGGTGAAGGCGATTCCCCGCCATGATGAACCCCGCTGTCACTTCTGGACTGCGGCCACAGCCCAGAATCCCCGCAGGGATTCCGGCCCGTGGCCAAATCGGCCGAGCGCTGCAGCCGCATTGGCCACAACGGCCTCCCGTCTCCCCAGAGGGTGGGCGGCGGGGAGCGTGGAGGGGGCGGGGCCGTGCGGCCGCATGTTGCACCACACGGCCCTGCCCCCTCCCCGATTCCCCGCCAGGATCCCCTGGCACATCTGTTAGGGTGTGACGGGGTCATCCCGGTGAGGGATGAATATATTGTTTTCGTGATGGGGTCAATTGGCCCCGTCACATCTGAAAATACCCATAGAGATGGTGAAAGTTGAATTTGTGCAGCTGTGTCTCCAAGAGAAGGAACACCCCTGCCATGCATGCATATGGGACTTTCGATCAGGAATTAATTCTGTACCTCAGGAGTCATAAGGTTGTCACTTTCTCCAAAGCTTTGAGCTGAAGTAGATGGGGCCATACAGGAAGGGGTGGGACAAAGGGACTCTCCCACCCCTTTCCAGTGTGACCACATACTCCTTTGGAGTGGTGTGACATCATAGCACCCTTGAGGTCCGCCTGACCGGTGACCTCCTCTCTTTCCGTAGACAATATAAGACCTGGCTGTTCCGCCAGGCCTTTACTGAGGGAGATGGGATGGGTGGGTTGGGTTAGGGAGGGCTTTTTTGGATTTGTTGTACTGAGTTATTTTAACTTTTAGTGTATTTTATCTTGTATTTTAAAATGTTGTTAGCCACCCCGAGATGCTTGTAGCAGAATGGGGCAGCATATAAATTTTTTAAATGAATAAAAAATAAATAAATAGGAGAGAGAGAAGCCCCTTCAATCAGCCCCTTTCTGAGATAACCCTCCCCCCCCCATCCTCCCCCCCAAACAGCCCTGTGTTGTTCAGGCACTGGCTTCACCCAAAGCCAAGAGATAAGGGGAGATGAAATTAGGCACTCATAACCAGATGTACACACAAGCCTGCTATTAGGCAATACAGACTGAAGTTGGAACAACTGGTCTTTCTTTCTTTCTTTCTTTCTTTCTTTCTTTCTTTCTTTCTTTCTTTCTTTCTTTCTTTCTTTCTTTCTTTCTTTCTTTCTTTCCAGTGGCGGCTGTAGCCTGGGGGCACCTGGGGCAGTACCCTGTCCCTGCTCTCCCCCGTCCCCCTGGTGCCGCACTGACAGAGCACTCACTGATTGAGCACTCTGTCTCTGCCGGCAGCTGAAATTGACATCAGAACGTTGAGCTGCTCTGACTGCTGCAGCTTGGCTGCAGTCAGAGCAGTGCGGTGCTCCGATGTCAATTTCACTCAGCCACCGGCAGAGACAGAGGCAGAGAGCGCTCAGTCAGTGAGTGCTCTAGCACCTCTGCCTGGACTGTGGATGTGAACTCCTTCTGGGACTCCAGAGTCTGGAGTCCCAGAAGGGTCAAACTTGGACTGAATGCGAGCCAGGGGGCTCAGTGCTCAGTCCAAGCAGCGCCGCTAGGGAAATGAAATTTCCCAAGCAGCAGCTTTGCATTGAGCCCTATGGGCTCAATGCAAAGCCTCACCTGGGCGTTCGGTGAAGGCGCTCTGGTGGTGAGATGGGCTGCAGCGTGCATGCGTGAACTGACTCAGCATGTACATGGCAGCACATCTCGCTGCCGAGCGTCTCCATTGAACTGCCTGCTTGCAAGTGCCTGCCTGCCTGGAGTTGTTGTGCCACACAAAGTCCTGAGGCCGATTCGACGACAGTGAGTAAATGCACCGGGGGGGGGGTCAGGGAGCAGACCCACTGCTCCCCGAATCCCCCTCGCCGCTCACCCCCCCTTCCCCAGTGGCACTTGGGAAGGGGGGGTGAGCAGCAGGGAGGGACTCNACCCTCCCTCCCATTCCCCAGTCTCACACACCCTCCCCCCCTTCCATCCCAGGCCTCCAGCTTGGGGAGACTGGGGAAGGGGGAGGTGAGGGACTCAGGTAGCAGAGACTGGGGGCCTGGGATGGAAGGGTGGAGGGTGTGCGAGACTGGGGAATTGGGGGGAGGTCTCACACACCCTCCTCACCTTCCATCCCAGACCCCCAGCCTGGAGAGACACTGGGGAAGGGGGGATGAGTGGCAGGGGGACTCGGGGAGCAGAGGCTGGGGGCCTGGGGTGTTTTACAAGTTTGGGTCCTTGTGTTTTGGGTTTATAAATGATTTATTTTAAACTTGATGTGCATGTAGACTGTGTTTTCTTCCATCCAATGTTAACCCTGGGAACTCCTTGCTGCTGGGTTATGCTAGTGTTTTGCCAGTGTTTTGCTAGTGTTTCCCTGTGTTTTGGGTTTGTAAATTGTTTGTTTTAAGCTTGATGTGCATGTAGACTGTGTTTTCCTCCATCCAATGTTAACCCTGGGAACTCCTTGCTGCTGGGTTATGCCATGCCACTGGCATACCTTCCCCCTGGCTCCACCTACCGTCCCCCTGGCTCTGCCTACCGTCCCTTGGCTCCACCCCTAGGCCCACCGGCCTGACCTTACTTCCCCAGTGCCCCTCCAACATCAAAATCACCAGCCGCCCCTCTTTCTTTCTTTCTTTCTTTCTTTCTTTCTTTCTTTCTTTCTTTCTTTCTACAAAAAGGGCAACAGCCCTGGAACAGTCAGTGCATTGTCTTGGGACCTGACTTAATCCACTGAATCCCCTGAGGAATACTGGAGTTGCGCTAAGTGGGCTTCAAAGGCAGAAGGTGGAATGAGGTGTGATAGGAAACCTGCTCCTACTAACTGGTTCACTTCAGGCTAGCTTTAAATAAATTGCAGCTTTGAGCTGCTTGGATGTTGACAAGAGGGCTGTGATATTTTGCAGCTCTGCTTCACAGAATTTCAGCCTTTTATAGCAGGCAGGGACGGGAGCACATGAGAGGATTCAAAGTAAAGTGGTGAAATCTTAGAACAAAACAACCCTCTCAGCAATGATTCCTCTTGTCTTTTCTCAGAAAGCTCCATGTACATGCAGAAAATTGAAGAACATACCATTAACATAACATGAGGGCACTCCAAAAGAGGGCTTTAAAAAAACCCTATGGCTAGGGGTTTCAGAGCGAGGAGTCAGGAAGTGGCCAGGAGCAGGTGAAGAGAACACCTGCTCTCTCTCTTTTCAGTCTGGAGCGGTGGGGGTAGCATCCGGGGGGGGAAAGTAGTAGATGAGGCTCCCAGGCAGGACCCTGCCCTATGCCACGACTGCTCTTTCTCCAGTGGGGATGGGGTGGCAGCAGAAATGTCTCATATTGCTCCGCTACCCCCCCCATCCCCACTGGAGAAAGAGGAGGAGGAGGCAGAGGAGGTCGCTGGCACTGCCCCTACTACACCTCCGGTGGTGGTGCCCAGCTCCTTGGCTGAGGAGCAAGCGGCAGGCTCAGGAGGTGCTGCCAGTTTGCAAACTTTTTTTTTACTTTGAGGACAAGAAAGGCTCTATCCATTAGACCGAGCTCAATGGCATGCAGGTGGGTGTATGGGTGGTGGGCATCCATCAGGCACAAACAGTGGGCATCAGCACATGGCAGCAGATGTCTGCCACAGAGAGAGAGGGTACTGTAGTGTGGGGGGCTCTGGCATGAGCAGCACCCCCACCAAAACATGTGGCAGACTAGCACGGGTTTCCACTCTCCGGTTGCCATCCCATTCCCTACGCACCCCCAAATAAGGGCAGGATTTGCACGTGCCAGCCAGGGGCTTTCTAGTTGCAATCCCTAGCATCCCCTAGCACCCCAGGGAGGGCAGGATTTGCACGTGCCAGCCAGGGCCTTCCTAGTTGTAATCCCTAGCATCCCCTATCACCCCCGGGAGGGCAAGATTTGCACATGCCAGCCAGGCTCTCCCAAGCACCGCAGGGAGTGCACGATTTGCACGTGCCATCCAGGGGCTTTCTAGTTGCAATCCCTAGCATCCCTAGCACCCCCAGGAGGGCAGAATTTTCACGTGCTTTCTAGTTGCAATCCCTAGCACCCCAAGGAGGGAGGACTAGAGGCATCATGATCATAAATGCATGATGTTACTTTGGTGTTCTTAATGTGTTCCCATTTCAGAGAGGAATCAGATGCTGGTCCCAGCGTTGCTGCTAGGACCAGACAAAGGAACAGGACACCTAGGCAGAGGTCACCAGTGCCAGTGACACCCCCAGACATTCGGCCCCAGAAGTTAGATGTCTGGAGGTTTTTTGACAAGGGTGACGGAATCGTCACAGCCAAGGTATGACATGGGGACTGGAACAACAGGGAATGAATTTCCCTATGACCTGATCTGTTAGGAACGGAAGTCCCCTGCAGAGAGAGACTGGCCACCCAGTCCATCCACTTGTGGAGATAGAATGCAGGCAGGGCTTGACAGACCATTGGTCTGACACAGTATGGCACTTCTTATGTTCCTATCTTTTTCTGATCTTTTTAGATCTGCCATAAAAGATTCCACCAGCAGAGGGAGGGGACCACATCAGGGCTCATCAGCCACACTGAGCGCTCCCATGGCCTGAGAGTGAGGTGGCAGGCGGAGAAGTCTGGTGTGGCCGTGGCTGTGGAGCCTCAGTGCCAGAAGAAGAGGAGGGAATGGAACCCAGAAGCGAAGGCATGTATGCCCTCCCCCCCCCTCCAGCCCTGATGTGGAGACCCCAGGGCCATGGGAGAATGCAGAGGCCAAGGCCTTTCGGGCCCAGTTGCAGCGGCCCACCCAGGACTTCATGGCTGAGGTCCATCAGTCTGCAGCCACCGTGGAGAACCACCTGGTGGAGCAGTTGCAGGTGGTCCAGGTGGAGCAGCAGAAGGTGGAGGCGTTTGGCCAGTATGTCTCTGCCGAGATGGACCTCATGCAAATGTTCCACCAGGTGCTCTCCAGGTGGCATCAGGACATTGAAGGGGCCCTGAACTTTGCCATCTCCCATGGCTATGAACTGCCAGAGTCCCGGGTGGCTGGCCCTCAGCCCTGTGAAGCACCGCAATGGCTGTTGCCTTTCCCCCAAGTCCCGGGGGACAGGCACAGAGACTCCTAGTTTAAAATTATACATTTCGTTTGAATGTTTGCTTTTGGTTTTTATATTGTTGTTGTTGTTGTTGTTTTGTTGTTATGTAAATAGTTTTAATAAAAGTTGTTGTATTTATTTTTACTAGCTTCGTTTGACGTGTCCAATCTTTTATCCCTATGTGCTGAAGTTGGTGGTAGCAGCAGGTACAGAATCGCACACAGGCAGGCAGGCAGGCACATATAAAACATTGTGTGTTATATTCCATCTCATTATGGTAGGTTTTCTGCGTGCTGGATGTGGGCAATGGGCTTTGGGCTCATGAGCACAGATGGGAGTTCTTCCTGGTTCTGGCAGGTGGCAGCCAGGGTATCTGGATACACCTACCTCTCCCCCCTATAACCCCCATCTCCCTCGTTCTAGCTGGGAACCTCTCTCTCTCTCTCTCTCTCTCTCTCTCTCTCTCTGGCCATATAGTGCAGGTGCCAGCATGGGTTGGATTGTATCTGTCTCTCCTTCAAGCAGTTGGTGGACTTTCTCTCTCTCTCTCTCATTTCTCTTTCTCTCTCTCTTGGCAGAAACCTGGGTGGGAAGACAGGCACCTTGACATGACAGGCAGGAAGGCGGGCTGAGACAGACTTTGAGCTTGGCTGCAACCTGGGTTACAGAACCCTTGGCACAGACAGCATATAGGCCTGGCAGCAGCAACTGTTCCTTGATGCCATGGCATCGTGGCACAGACAGCATATATGCCTGGCCTGGGGGCCATTGACACTGGAAGAAGCAGACATTGGTGGCCATGGTACAGAACCCTTGGCACGGATAGCGTATAGGCCATAAGGATGAGTACAAAACTGAAATGAAATCTTAATCAATCTAATAATCATTCCTACTCTAAATGAAAAAACAGGGGAAGGAAAGGGAATCAGGGATGGAATACATGGGAGAGGGAAAGGATTCAATGGAGGGGGAAGGGAGGAAGGAAGAGTTAACACAGGGAACACAGGGAGGGGTAAAATAACCACTAATCTATCTAAGCTAAGCTAAATAAATGAATGAGAATATGGGGGTAGATGGGTTGGATGGGTGAAATGGAAGGAGGATGGCAGGAGCTGGGAAATGCTGGGAGAGGGAGTCTTCTGAAACGCCTGCTGTTCAGGAACCGTGACTAGATCAGAAGGTGTTGGGAAGGGGGGAGGCAGACAGTTTTGTTTCTTGCTGCTCCCGCCTCACCGCAAGCCCCATTGGCTCAGTGCAGCCTAGCCCGTGGCCAATCACAGACTGCAAAGCCAGTGGTCTGAGGCGAAAAGGGATGGTTATTGGGGAGGCTGGCTGCTACTCCAAGCCAGTTTCCACCCTCCACCCCTGGTGCCTGGAAGTCTGCTCCTCAGCTGAGTCAGCTGATTCCCCCTCCGTGCCACATTTGGCCTTCCAGTGACCTGACACCGACACCACGTTTTAGCCACCAAAACTCACCTGAACGTGATCTGAACTGACTGAACAGTTCGGTCATTTCAACGTTTGGAATTGAGTTTGGTTCGGTCTGTTCATGTTCAGTTTCATGTTTGGGTTCAGTCGTCCAAACAGGCCGAGTTCGGGCCGAACTCCAAACTTCGATTCGCGTTCGCCCACCCTTACCGGCCGTCAGCTGCCCCTGGGCTGGCCTAGCTCATCCCAGCTTCACAGGCACTGGCACTGGCCCCTGTTTGACCTGGACTGGCATCAGGCGCCAGCAGCCCACCAGGATTTTTTCCTGTACTTCCTAAGGTCAATCCGCCCCATCTGCATTCTTTGAGAATCTGGCAAAAGGTATCTTACTTTTATGACTCATTGGAGCATGTGAATGCTTTCAAAATGGCAACTGGAGCAAATGCGATATTGCCCAAGTGCTATTAAATGTTAATCCACGTCTTTAGCATGCGAGTTAGGGAATGCGTATTGTCTACTGATATCAGAAACCTTCAATATCTCCTGTTTTGTGACTCCTCCCCTATGGGTGCTTTGCATCTGCTAACAGTACATTAAGTGCAAGGGGGGGAGGGACAAATGTGCTCAATCAGACTTTGTTTGCTTTCACATCTCTTTTAGTTACCTTTGTTACTAAAACGAATGTCGGCATATTTGTTTTAGTAACAGAAGTAAGTAAAATGAATTACACTTTCCTATTATTTATTAAGACTTAGCCTATCTTCCTGAGTAACAGGTGGACCCTTAACTGGTGGAAATCAGCTATCTGACTTCAAAGGAACTGATTTTCTCCAGTTAAGGGTCTTACTCATCGGTTGTGCAACACCAACTGAGGGTGTTTTTAAATGAGCACTGTGGGAGGGAGGGGGTCTGTGGCCACTGAGTGGTGTGGCTGTGGGGCACCCATGCACGCAATGTGTGTGAAGAGTGCTTCAAGCAAGCGGCTCCCAGCATGGTTATCCTATACATAGAGGCAGCCACCCTGGTCCGCATGGGATACTCCGGATTTCCATGAGTGGCCACTGCATAAGTCAAACGAACAGTTGGAAGTGTGGATGCAGGGTGGGGGCATGCATGGACACATCTCTTTTAGAAACGCCCAGAATTTTACGTTTATGAAGACTGATGTCCCTACTTTGAAAAGTTTTCAGAACTCTTCATGGTCTGTTTCATGCATGCGTGGTGATGACCACCATTTTGGGTACCATACCAGCAAGTGTCCCAGGGTCCTCAGAGATAAACACAACGTGAGTCGGGGTTGTGTATCTCAGACTTACATATTCTCTGTAAACAGGTGACAGAGTGGGACATGTGACCCGCACCTTTATGTATTTCCCCTGAGCAGGAGAAACTTGACCCAACCATGTGAAACCTACAGTAGGGCAGATTTGTAATACAAACGGACAATCCCTCTGCAGTGGGACAATCTGGGAACAGACAATCCCTCTGTAGTGCAAAACAGACAATCCCTCTGTGTATGTGATGATAGCCACCAATCGAGGGATTGAATTAGGGCCTTCCAAGGATACAGACATGGCCCTCTACTTCCTAATCTAAAGAGTCAGGCCCTATAGCTTGGTTGTAAGTAACAGTATCATATGTACTCTATGGAGCAGGCACATAGGGGACTATGTAACAGGCACTTCCTGTTTGGTTAAAAGTGAAGATCCCCAAAGCAAAGAACATGGTTTGATTTCCAGCTAGTGAACTTAACTCCCAGGCTTCGTCTCTGGAATGTCCTTACTTAGAGCAAATTTTGTCTGAGAAGTCACTGACAGAATCTAAAGGCCTGATTTTCATTGCACTAATGTTGTTTTACAGCACTTTCTGGCAGTGTAAATGGGCATGAAAACGAGTGTAAAATATAATGAGAATCAGACTCTAAATGGCAAACAGGAAAATGGCATCTATACAGTCATTTCTTCAACCTAAACCACTCTTCAATTTAGCTGTCCCTTTATAAATTAGAAGAGACCCACTCAAAACCAGCATGGTTAAAATTAAATCCTAGCAAACAAAGGCCTTTGGGGTAAAGGGAAGGGAAAGGAGAAGAAATCAGAAAACTAAACAAATACCATGGAAAAAATGCAAACCTCACAGTGAGGGTTCCCACCCAAACTGCCACCGGAGACGGCACTGCATACAGTACATCTGCTGTACTTCCCACCCTAGCTCAGTTCTCGCACATATAGGGCTTTGTTAACAAGGCCATGACTCAAAAAGTCCATAAGTGATGTCAAGCCACAGCAGAGTCCAACCAAAAACCAGCAGGGGATAGTGAAAACATGGGGGGGTGGCTAACCAATCACCCACATTCTAGCAAAACAAGCTTCCTGCCTGGCCAGACTATTGTGTGAAAAGTTCAGAAACTGTGAGTTTGGCTTCTTTTTTGGAGAGAAGGAATGCATTCTGTGTGCGACTAAAAAGCCTCACAAAAAATAGGAAGCATGAAACCAGGGATTGAATTGTCACTCCCCTGGAGATGCCGTGAGGTTTTGATCTCATTCTAGTTCATAGCAGGTAGGGGTTTACATCACAAACACCACAAACTAGTTAATTACTCACCCAATTCATAAAGTTCTAAGTCTAACATTCAGGAATCCCAGGGAGGTCAGGACTGAAACATGTTAGGTGCAGGGAAAGAGGAACTTCAACTTGATGCATCTGTTATGTGATCAGCAGATTTCATTTTCCATTAAGGATGAGCGAACGAAGTTTGGAAGTTTGGAGTTCAGCCCGAACTCAGCCTGTTCGGACGACCGAACCCGAACCCGAATCTGAATCCGAACTGACCGAATTGAACTAGATCTGAACATTGAAATGACCAAACAGTTTGGTAAATTCTGATCGCATTCGGGTGAGTTCGGGTGGCAAAAACGTGTCACTGCCTGGAAGGAAAAACGTGACAGGGAGGGGGAGTCAGCTGAGGAGCAGACTTCCAAGCATCATGGGTGGAGAGGTTTGGAGTAGAAGTCAGCCTGCCCAATCACCATCCCTTTTCACCTCAGAGCACTGGCTTCACAGTCTGCGATTGGCCACGGGCTAGGCTGCAGAGAGCTAATGGTCTTGCAGTGAGGCGGGCACAGCAAGAAACAAAACTGATTGCTTCCCCCCTTCCCAACGCCTTCTAGCTAGTCACTGTTCCTGAACAGCAGGTGTTTCAGAAGGCTCCCTCTCTACGAGCAGTTTTTGTTCCTTCCTATTCCTAATCCATTGTCATTCTCCTCCTATTTCACCCATCCAATCCAACCCATTTACCTCCATATTATCATTTATTTAGATTATATTAGATAGATTTAGGGGTTTGTTTGTTTTTTCCCCCTCNATTTATTTAGAGT
Organism: Sphenodon punctatus; assembly: GCA_003113815.1. Taxonomy (NCBI): domain Eukaryota; kingdom Metazoa; phylum Chordata; class Lepidosauria; order Sphenodontia; family Sphenodontidae; genus Sphenodon; species Sphenodon punctatus. The sequence continues at coordinate 1,106,002 of QEPC01000069.1, forward strand.
AGGATTATTATTAGATTGATTTTCATTTCAGTTTTGTACCCCTCCTTGTGTTCTTTGTGTTTCCTCCTGTGTAATATTGTATATATAGCTAGATAGTTATTAGATAGATAGTTAATAGATAGATATACATAGAAGTTAGCTTAGTTATAGAGATAGATAGAGATACAGTGTGTTTGTAGGACAAGGTCTTTGTAGTTAATTATTAGGATATTCCATTTAGTTCAATAGGTTTTAGAATAGTTAATAGCAGTTAGATTTAGTGTATAGATAGATAGATATAAAAAAAGAAACATCCACTCCAACCCCAGGACTCACCATCAGGGTTCTGGGGCCTACATTACTGGCTGGGAGGGCTGTGGCCAATATGTATCTAGAAGCTGACACTCTAGCCCTAGGATCCACTGTCCTGTGTCTGGGGCCATCATTCCTCACACCGAGGCGATGTCATTCCACTGAACCAAGAAGCAGCCACTCCAGCCCCATGACCCGCCATCAGGGTTCTGGGGCCAAGTTACAGGCAGGGAGGGATGTGGCCAATATCCAGAAGCTGCCACTCTAGCCCCATAACCCACCATCATGGGTCTGGGGTCATCATTTCTTTCACAGACAGCTTTTTCCAAACAGTCAAACTGAACACGACCAAACTGAACGTCCGAACCAAATGGACGAACCAAACCAGACCGAACCTACTGGCCAAACCTGAACCGCGATCTGTTTGCCCATCCCTATTTTCCATGCTCTAAGATCAATATGTTTGAACAAGTGCTGTGGGGACAAACAAGAATTTTGGTTTAGGCTTGAAGGAGACAACAGGATCAGGCTCCATAGTCACTCAATGAATATAAAAAAGGTAAAGGAAAATAGAATATATGAGAGAGAGCGGGAGAGAGAGTTTGTGTTTTATCTGTGGGGAGGACATTTTCTAAATGGTCTTAACACTGGCTTCTAACCCTTCTTTCCTGGGAACAACTTCCCATTTAGTTGCATAGAAGTATTACTGTCTCTATAAATGGATCTGGAAAAGACCCCCTTCTGTCTTTGTTTACCCATATTAAATCCATCTTTATTAAAAGGGCAGAGGTGGGAATCTTTCCAGTGTCGGATTTCAGTTGTTTAGTTACTAATCTAATCAGCTATAAATTATGTGCTTAGATTTACGACTTTACAAAAATGAGAAATATTCTTTGACAAAAGGCTGTTCTAGAAGGATAATTACACCAATACAATCTGGACGTATTACGGTTTGGTTTTAGAAGGTTTTTTTGTTGTTGTTGTTTTATACAGCAACATTTCCTACATGTGTTCAGTGAAGCTGAAAATGATATTTTGATAATGGGCACATAGTGAACATTTAACAGGGCCGGATGACAATGTGAGAATTTGTTATGAGAAAGAGGATGCAATGGAAACCTATAATAGGAGTCATTAATGAAGTTTGCTGGGAAAGGCTGACTTTGTCTTTATGGTTCTTAGGTTTCCTCCTCTGTTTATAAGGTGAAGCCTAAAGTATATATACATGGAGGTCAAGCCCAAAGTTTGCAGTTTCCTAGTGCAATATAATAAAACTAAAGCTATTAAAATTGCCATGTCATTAAGAGCAGAGAAGTTAGAACTTCTTAAGAATAAAGATACTAGCCCCAATTCTTCCTAAATACTGTCTGGACAATTATATTCTCTCTATTTAAAATTCTAGGCCAGGAAAAAAATTATAATTTTATCGTAAGGGCAAACATTTTTGACCATCCTTACTTGTGAAACCAGTTGGAAAACATTTTTAGATAAGAACATATTTCAGTTAAATATGATTATTTCTTCTGTATTTAGCATTTAAATTCAAACTGTGTTGGCCGGTTGGTCACATGGTTTGTGTGGCACCATTGCTGTTCCTGCTAGGCAGAATGTAATTCTACAAGCCTATATGACAATACTTTTTTGGGGGGGCCTGGGTTTGAAACACTCTTACTTTGCAAGTAGTCTCAACACTTTACCACACAAAGGTAATTGAGGTCAACAGTACCCACAATGTTAACAGTAACATTCCACAAAGATGGTATATTGGGGTTGAATTTACACACACACACACACACCATTTTTGAACATAAGATGCGCATAAACTGCAAAAGTAACAACAATAACAAACGGGTGGAAATGACCACATATTCCTAACTGGTGCAATTTTTTTTCTACACAAAACTGCAGGTAGGTATGATGAAAAGAACAGTATTGAAGGTTCACATTATGAAAGTGAACTGAAGTTGTTATGTGTGCGTTTTTACCTTGGAGAATAATTGACTGCAATGATATTTTTCTGTACACATAGAAAATGACATTTATGAAAATGGAGAAACTGCTAAACTGTTGTCCTTATCCTACTTCGAGAACAATTAATGGAAAGAACAGGTTCTAGTTTAAGCATTTAAAAAAATCACTGTTTTTACAGTATGTGTTTGGAGTGAATATAACCGCAGTACTCTATGCCTGTGGTACTTTTGTAATCTGTATGTCTTATTTAGACCTGTTACTTTAAGAAGATAAATAAATTGTTATTTTCATTTGTTGAAATTTTACTTGGATGTCAAATTTTGCCTCTGACCAGATCTTTGATGAGAGTTCCTAATTTAACCCAAAGTACTGAAATTATAGCCCCTCCTGGGGTTATGCTTTCATTTCCCCTTTCATTGCAATTGGGGTCAAACTTACCCCTAAAGTCATTTTAATGAAATTCTCATTAAAAAAAAATTACAAATGCGGGGGCATGAACCAACATAGGACAATTGACTTTATTGATGTTGAGGAATATATGGATTATCAGGTGGTATAGGTTTGCTAAAAAGTTTTATTATTTTTTTGTAACCCTTTGGAATTAGATTGACCCCAAAATCCATGGGATGATTAAGATAATGCAAAATATTAGGTTGCAGTAAGCATCCTAACTAATAATACCTAGTTTCTTAAAGGAGTGGAAAGTAGGGAAGGACAATGCTGAATGTAAGCCAGGACATTTTCCAGCTACAAATGGGGCCATAACTCCCACCTAGGTGTGCTTTGGGCTGCCGCTTTTTCAGCTTGTCTGCTGCTGGGCTGATGGCAATGAATGGCAATTTATGGCAGTTTTCAAAAAATTATGGTAGTTTATAGCAGTTTACAGCAGTTGTGGAATGTATGGAAGTTTACTTAACTTTTACAGCATTTATGATAGTTCACGGCAATTTACGGCAGTTGCGGCAGTTTTTGCAACATTTATGACAATTTTCTGCAGTTGTCCCACGGAAATTCACAGCAATTTATGAATGTTCACGGTAATTTATGTAATTTTACAAAATTATATGGAAGTTCCCAAAGGTTTACGACAGTTCACGGAAGTCCATGAGAGTCGCTGAAACTTTCAAAAAGGAGAACAGTGATATGCTTGAGCAGAAAGCGGCAGAAAATATCAGTAAGTGCCCCTGTTTCTGTGGGGTTTGCTGTGTACATGAAGGCAGTGTCGGATTGGACATGCCCAACAAAAAGAGCTGCTGCTTGCTGTTTCACCCCTACTCCCACCCAGGTACATCTGTTACAAAATTTTGGATCTCTTTTTACCTTTGTGTCTTCTGTCCCTCTAAGAAATTTGATTAAAATTAGCCAGTATGATCAAACATTATTAACCACCCACAGACATACAAAAAGTGATTGCATAGGCCTTCTTTCCATGGAAACTGGGTGGGACAACTGTTGTCTTCTGTATTCTTGACTAATTGTGCCAGGAGCTATAGCCTAATCTGGAGTTCCTGTATGACTCTTCTGCTTTGGTGGATTTGTCTGTCTCAATATATAATCAAGTGGGCAAAGTGGGTGCATAGAAGGGTGATGACTTTGATGCGCTGTGGAGCTTTTCCATCTGGAATTTTAGAGGGTAGATATCGGAGGATCCCAAGAGAGGAAAGAAGATCGCTTGCATCTGCCACAATTTTGGTTCCACAGTTATTGCAGAGGATTATCTTGGGG
>QEPC01000069.1:1117779-1139425 GCA_003113815.1 Sphenodon punctatus
CCCCCCATCCCATATAGAGAGAGATAGAGAGATATAGATATAGAGAGATAGATAGATAGGTTAGGGATAGTAGTTGTAGGAGCTAGCTTAGTGATAGAGATAGCGTTAGTGATTTAGTTTTAGTGTTTGTAGGAGTAGGCCTGTGTACTTATTAGATCATCCATTTAGTTCATAGCTTTTAGAATAGTTAATAGCAGTTAGATTTAGTGTAGATAGATAGATATATTTATTAGATTAAAAGAAATAAAAAAACCATATAAAACAAAAAACCCAAATAAAAAACAAAAGAAAACCATATAAAACCCAATAAAAAACCAATAAACCATATAAAAAACAAAAAAACCCACCCATAACATTTCCCGAACGGTCGAACAGAACGGCCGAACAGAACAGCTGAATGGCTGAACGGAACGGCTGAACAGAACGGCTGAACCCGAACCCGGAAAACTCACCGAACTTCCAAACCGAACGGACAAACCAAATGCAGCCGAACCGAACAGACGAACCGAACAGACGAACCAAACGCAGCCGAACCGAATGGCCGAACCCAAACCGCGATCTGTTCACCCATTCCAAGCATCAACAGAGGCAGGATCAGCGGACATTCGATTGCTGGGGCACAGACTTTGGGCTTGGTGTCTGGCCTGGCACCCCTACTTGGCCAGGCGTTGCAGGCTGCCAGGCATTGGCGGAGGAGCAGCAGAGGCCTGGCCAGGGTTTGGTGGCTGGCACCCCTACTCGGCTGGGTGTTGAAGGCTGCCAGGCATCTGCTGAGCAGCGACAGAGGCCCAGCTAGGGCTTGGTGGCTGGAACCCCTACTCAGTTGGGTGTTGCAGGCTTCCAGGCATTGGCAGAGCAGCAGCAAAGGCAGCACCCTTACTTGGCCAGGCATTGCAGTCTTCCTGGATTTTTGGTGAGGGCTCTGTGCATGGCCATGAATGAATGCTCTGTGGTATGGTTCCTGCCACCGAAGTGTTATGAGGTATGACCAGTATGGCACCTCTACTTGGCCGGGCATTGCAGGCTGACATCGTACTCGACCAATCTCAAGAAACTCTACTGCAAATTGGGCAAGCCTTTCCCGGTGGTGAATCTCATGGATACATTCAGACAGTGGGTGAGTTGGTTTTTTCCAATTTGTAATATTGTTCAAACTACCTGGAGGCTAAAGAACCTCCCAACCCCCACCCCCATATATTTCTTCAAATAGAGATTTTGCAATATATATTTAGATGTAAATTGTTTTTTACATAGGGCCTTGGAAATATTACCACAGCCCATATGGAGGGCAGTTTATGCAATACTTGGAGACTCCCCACTTGTCTGAAGCCATAACAACTATAAAGTAGTGCTGTTGAAAAAGACCTTAAGAAAGGGTCAGAACACAATGTGTCAAGCACAGTGAACATGTTAGCTGAATTTAAGAAGCATGAGGGTCAGGGATGTTGAGTTTGGTCAACATCCAATGATTTAATCTGTGATTGTGGTAATAAATGTGAAGCATATCTGGAGTGATCACACTAAGTATTCATGCTTGTGTGAATTCATGTGAGTGTATCTGGAGCATTCCTACCACAGTTTGTATGCTTGTGCCAACACATTTTTAGTGCATCTGGAGTGTTTAATGCACATTTCTATGTGTTATTATTCAAATTGTTGTGCTTTTACAAGTGCTTTGTTTATCTTTAAGCTATTCCACCTCCAGTGCTTTGTTATTGACCATTGTGGGTGGTTTTTAAAATTCCTTTTGGGGACATTGCCTTGGGGGGGGTTTTGAAATCTCATGGACACCCAGCCCCTGCCCGCCGGTGCAGTCATCTGAGTTATGCCCATCTACAAGAGCAAATAGCAAATGGCTGATGTGCAGTACCAGCAGCAGCAACAGACATTGGATTGCAAGGGCACATAGCTTGTGGCACAGCAGAGGTGGCATCAGCAGAGGCAGGAGCAGCAGACATTTTATTGCCGGGGCACAGTACCCATGGCACAGCACCCTTGCAGACTCGGACACGGGATAATAAGTTTGATGGTTAATGATCCTATGGGTTAGTCTGGCCTTTTTGGTGCCAGGCATATTTGTTTTATATTTATTTTATTGTCAACCCATGGTGGTTATGGGTGGTATGTGGATTGTCTTTGTATCGACTGACTACTGTGTAAGTCAAATCATCTTGTTAATGACCATTGGTCAAACAATAAAGTTCTATCTATCTATCATGGCACAGCAGTGGCAACCTCAGCAGCAGCAGAAGAAATTAGATTGCCAGGCCATAGTACCCATGGCAGCAGCAGCGGACATTGAATTGCCAGGGCACAGTAACTGTGGCTGGCACCCATCATTGGCTTTGCATTGCAGGCTTCCAGGCATTGGTGGAGCAGCAGCAGAGGCCCGACCAGGGCTTGGTGGACATTACAGCTACTCGGTCGGGCACTGCAGGCTGCCAGGCATTGGCGGAGCAGCGGCAGAGGCCCGGCCAGGACTTGTTGGCTGGAACCCCTACTTGGCTGGGCATTGCAGACTGCCAGGCATTGGCGGAGCAGCGGCAGAGGCCCGGCCAGGGCTTGGTGGCTGGCACCCCAACATGCCCTGGCATTGCAGGCTGCCAGGCATCGGTGACAGCCTGAATCAGGGTGGTGCACAAGGGCAGCTTAAACTGAGGGGCCAGGAAGCCAATCAGGCATCTAAATCCCATGTCCCCGAGCACCGAGAAGGGCTACCCATCAAGAGCAATAATTTCCCTCAACATGCGCGTGGCTTTCAGTTGAAAGCTATGCTGCCCTCCATGTCCTGCAGCTGCCGATGGACTTGGCAGCTGCCCCCACCCCAGCTGCTCCATGGTGCACTAATGCTTCTGGGCCTCAACTGACTGTTGCTTCTGCTACTGTTCCTGCTACTGCTCCTGCTACTGCTGCTCCTCTTCCTTCTGCCATTGCCCGGGGATCAGGCCCTGCCTCTAGCATCCAGGGTGGGATCCACCAGCCCTGGAGTGTTGGGGATCACATGAATAATGGGGGACATTGGTGGCCCATGATGAACATCTGACCCTGAGGCACCTGCACCTGCTTCTGCAGCCTCAACAGAGACAGCTGCAGTCTCCTGGAGTGCCATCCTTCCAGTGCCCTGCATGGCAGTGGAGGACACTGGCAGGAGGTGATGCCAAACCACACCCTTAGTGCCAAGCAGGCTAGGAAGGCAGGCTGAGGTAGGGTTCAAGCTTTGTCCACAGGGTGGAAAGAGAGGTACTTTGGCATAAGCAGAAGACAGGCTGAGGCAGGGTTCAAGCTTTGCCCACAGGGTGGGCAGACAGGCACTCTGGCATGAGCATTGGAAGGCAGCCTGAGGCAGGGTTTGAGCTTGGCAACCAGGGCGGGAAGACAGGCATCATGGCATGAGTGGCAGTAGGGATGGCAGACTGAGGCAGGGTTTGAGCTTTGCCCACAGGGCCGGCAGACAGGCACTTTGGCATGAGTAGAAGGCAGGCTGAGGCAGGGTATAACACCTAAATTTATCTAACCTAATCTAAATAAATGAAACTATGAGGTAAATGTGTGCAATTGGAGGAGGATGGTAATGGATTGGAAGGAACACAAACTACTGGGAAAGGGAGAGTTCTGAAAATGCCTGCTGACTGGATCAGTGGCTGGCTCACAACGAATTGGAAGGGGGGAGGGCAATTACTTTTGTTACTTGCTGAGCCCACCTTACCACAAGCCCCATTGGCTCTGTGCAGCCTAGCCCGTGGCTAATTGCAGACTGCAAAGCCAGTGGTCTGAGGAAAAGAGGGATGGTGATTGGGCTGGATGGCTGCTAGTCCAAGCATCTCTCCATCCCTGGGGCCAGGACGTCTGCTCCTTAGCTGCCCCCTCTCCCTGGGCCTGCCATACAGGTTTTTCCTGTTCGAATGGGGCTGATCACAGTCGAACTGTTTGGGGGTTTCCGCATTCGGTTCCGCGCATCCGGTTCGGGCGTCCGAACTGGCTGAGTTCAGGCCGAACTCCGAAAGTCCGAACCGTGTTTGCACATCCCTAAAAAGGTTGCAGTGCTCTCCCCAGATCCCCCATGATTGGTTCTGGGAGACAGGGGGCATTGAGCAATCACAGGGTGCCATGCAACTTCCTGGGACCTGCCTGCGCTGCTCGTTGGCACCATCATGTCCTTCCTGTCCCATCACAGGTCCCGTTCAAGAGTTCAACACTGTTTCTGGTGCCAAGATGTCTGCTCCCTTCTCCCCTCTCCACATTTTCCCTCCAAAAACACCTGCCAGGCAAAAACAAAATCAAAAATGACTATTGTTATCATTATTGATGTTGTTATTATTGTCATTATCGTTATTGCAATAACGATAACAAAAATGAGAATGTCGTTATCATTATTGATATAACGAAAATGAAGTGCACACCCTACTGCACTTGCCCGACATGAGGCCACGTGGGGATCAGGCCATATGAAGCTTGTGTGGCTGCACCCTCTCACTCCACCCATCTAACCATCCACACACACAAACACACACCTACATACCTAACTAGCTATGTTGAATTCCTTGGTCCACCACATCCACTTTGTTCATGTGACAGACTGTTCAACAGAGAATTCCCCTCTGCTCAGGCTAAAACTTTACGAGCATAAAGCTGTGGAGGTAATATAGCTGTCTCCCCCATTGGCCATCGCCTCAGCGTTTGGTATAAAAGATGTGCTGGGGGGATGAAGAGGGGTTGTGGAGATGGTAGAGTAGATCTTGCACGATCTTTGGTATTGCCTTGTCGTAAGACATCTACACATAGGGTGAGCCTTGTGACCACCCTGTTGGCCCTGCACAGTTGTTGTATATTTCCTCCCACTAATTATGGACCAGTTCTGCCACTTTTGTTCAACAAGTAATTCCATTGATTTCAATGGTCCCAGCTGGAGTCTGTCACTTTCAAAGAGCAGCTGGCACTTTTGAGAAGCTCATTGGGTCCTGTTTGGGCATTCATGGTGCCTGAACAGGGCCGGGTCAATTTAGGCCCCCCAGATTCAGGTGCCTGAATCTTTGTGTACCTGGCTACAGCTCTAGATATGAGTACAAAAGGGTCTGGAGAAAAGTGACTCCTTTCAAATCTTCTTATATAGAGACTGTTGTGAAGTGTATCATGTGATTTACCTCTGAGCTGGGAAAACCCATGGCACAGACATGTAACCCCCACAGCTCCCTGCTGGGATTGTTTCCCCCCTCATTTTACTGTAAATGTATGAAAATCAAATGTTTTTAGTAACCAGGGTTTAAAAAAGCAAAACAAAAAACCCCCACCAAAACCCCCTGTAACAACCACTTCTTCATTTCCTCAGTTCACATATTTTTTTCCTCAGTCCCGTTTTCAAATAACAGGCAACAAACTGAGAAGAACATCATAATAAATAGAAGCTGGGTGGCAAACAAATGCAGTGTACAAACAAATGCTGTCCCCCTCCCCCCCCCAGTGTCTGCGTCTGTCCCCTCTGTCAAAGTAATTAGGGATGTGCGAACAGAACAGAGTTCGGATGTTCAGCCCGAAAACTTAGTTCAAGTTCGTGAGTTTGGTCCCACGGAGTTCGGACCACCTGAACGTTTGAAAAGTTTGGTCCCACCTGGAGCCTTGGGGTGCTCCAGGGGGGCCTGTGGGGGCATAGCAAGCCATCAGAGACAAATAAGCAGCAGCAGTAGAGACCGGGAAGGTTTGGGGCTTGGCACCATGGGTTGCCTGGGCAGGCAGGCTTGGCACTTGGCCCCTATGAGTGCCCGTGGGGGCATGACTAGCTGACTGATACCTAGTGGAAACAGCAGCAGCAGACATTGGATTGCCCGGGCAAAGAACCCATGGCACAGTAGAGGCAGCAGAAGTGGACATTGGATTGCCGGGGCACAGAACCCATGGCACAGAAGAGGCAGCAGAAGTGGACATTGAATTGCAGGGGCACAGAACCCATGGCACAACAGGGGCAGCAGATGCGGACGTTGGATTGGCGGGGTACAGAACCCATGGCACAGCAGAGGCAGCAGAAGCAGACATTTGATTGGCCGGGCACAGAACCCATGGCACAGCAGAGGAAGCAGAAGCGGACACTGGATTGCGCTCAATGGGCAGCCCTTCTCAGTGGTCGGGGACATGGATTTTAGGTGCCTGATTGGCTTCCTGGCCCCCCCAGTTTAAGGTGCCCTCATGCACCACCCTGAGTCGGCAGGTGGTGCCAGCTTTGTACTGGGCTTTAAAGGAGCGGGTGAGGGAGCAGCTGGCAGGGGCTGTGGGTGCCACCATCCACTTCACCACTGACCTATGGTCAAGCAGAAACGTGCTGCACTTGGCAGTACCTGGCAGTGACAGAGCACTGGTGGCAGGACCTGGAGGCAGCATTTGGGAGTGGCAGGAGGGGTCCTGAAGCAGGATATAGGTGGGCCCTGCTTCAGACGGAAGTCATTGACAACGCAGCCCCCACACGTCTTGGAACATCGAGGCAGCCCTGACCGCCATGGCGAGGGAGTGGGTCACCCCAGGCACACCCTTCACCAAGGGGTGTGTGATGATGCACAACGTGGTCAACATATTGAGGGCAGTCAATGAGGGGGGCTTCACCAGCATCCCTTGCGCTGCACGCAGCCTTCACCTAGTGTTCAGGGACGCTCTGGGCTTGGGGGAGAAGGGGATTTTGGAAGGCACCCTTAGCTCCCTGATCAAGTGAGGGAGGAAGCTGGCCGGTTTCTTTAACTGGAGTGTGAAGAGCAGCGACCTCCTCCAGGCGAAGCAGGCAAAGCAAGGCTCCCCAACACACCAGCTGGTGCAGAATGTGTCCACCAGTGGAATTCCACATTCCTGATGCTCGAGCGGCTTCTCGAGCCTTGCATCAGGTTCAACTGGTGACAGACAGTGGGGCACCTCCAGGGTACAATGGGGTGGAATGGGAGATCCTGGCTCACACCATCTTTGTTCTCAGACCGTTCCTGGCCATGATGGAGACCATCAGCTCCTACACGGACACCATCAGCCAAGTGACCCCTCTGGTCTAGAGTCTGCTCAGGAGACTGGATGAGATTATCCAGGGGTGGGATTGTGGCCCTCAGGGCAAGAATCTGGCAGCTGAGGCAGTTGCCCTGGTGAGGCAGCTGAAGGCAGGACTGAAGGTGCAGTTTGATGAGCTCCTGCAGCGGGAGGAATATGTGTTGGTAACCATGCTGGACCCCAGGGTCAAGGGCAGCACGGTACACCAGACAGCACTCTATGGGCACTGGAAGGGTGAGCTGGTGGAGAGGGACCGGCAGGAAGAGAGGGATAGCTCTGGAAGGTGTCTGGCAGCAGCAGCAGGATGCCCCTGGGGATGGTGGGAGTGAGAGCAGCCACCCCTTTCACCCAGCGGGGTCTATCCCTGTCCCCAGCCCTAACAGTAGCAGCACCAGCAACAGGCTGAGCAACAGCAGCACCCCTATTGCTTCTGGATAACATGTATGACGTGGATGGACAGCCCTCTCTGCCTGTAACGTAAGCCCCAGAACCCTAATGGTGGGTCCTGGGGCTAGAGTGTCTGCTTCTTGATGATGTGGAATGAGAGCTCCCCATGAACGGAATGATGGCCCCAGAATCCTGACGGTGGGTCCTGGGACAGGAGTGGCAGCTTCTGGATGAAGTGGATGGACAGCCCTCTCTGCCTGTAATGTAGGCCCCAGAACCCTGATGGTGGGTCCTGGGGCTGGAGTGGCAGCTTCTGGATGACGTGGAATGACAGGTCCCTGTGAGCAGAATGACAGCCCAGAACCCTGATGGTGGGTCCTGGGACTAGAGTGGCAGCTTCTGGATGAAGTGGAACAACAGTCCTCCCTGCATGTAATGTAGGTCCCAGAATCCTTATAGTGGGTCCTGGGGCTGGAGTAGCTGTTTCTGGATGACATGGAATAACAGGTCCCTGTGAGCGGAATGACGGCACCAGAACCCTGTTGGTGGGTCCTGGGGCTGGAGTGGCTGGCTGTTTCTTGATGTCGTGGAATGACAGCTTCCCGTGAGTGGAACGATGGCCCCAGAACCCTCACAGTGGGTCCTGGGACAGGACTGGCAGCTTCTGGATGACGTAGAATGACAGCTCCCTGTGAGCAGAATGACGGACCCAGAACCCTGACGGAGGGTCCTGGGACAGGAGTGGCAACTTCTGGATGATGTGGATGGACAGCCCTCCCTGCCTGGAATGTAGGCCCCAGAACCCTGATGGTGGGTCCTGGGGCTGAAGTGGAAGCTTCTGGATGAAGTGGAACAACAGCCCTCCCTCCCTGTAATGTAGGCCCCAGAACCTTAATGGTGTGACTTGGGACAGGAGTGGAGTTTCTGGATGACGTGGAATGACAGCTCCCCGTGAGTGGAATGATGGCCCCAGAACCCTGACAGTGGGTCTTGGGACAGGAGTGGCAGCTTCTGAATGACGTGGATGGATCGCCCTCCCTGCCTGGAACGTAGGCCCCAGAACCCTGGTCCTGGGGCTGGAGTGGCTGCTTCTTGATGCCGGGTATAACACCTAAATCTATTTTATCTAATCTAATCTAATCTCAATAAATGAAACTATGGAGGTAAAGGTGTGAAAATTGGTGAAATAGGAGGAGGATGGCAATGGATTGGGAGGAACACAAACTGCTGGGAGAGGGAGTGTTCTGAATACACCTGCTGGCAGGATCAGTGACTAGCTCAGAACAATATGGAAGGGGGGGAGAGGGCAATGACTTTTGTTACTTGCTGTGCCCACCTTACCCCAAACCCCATTGTCTCCCTGCAGTGTAGCCCGTGGCCAATCGCAGACTGCCAAGCCAGTGGTCTGAGGAAAAGAGGGATGGTGATTGGGCTGGCTGGCTGCTAGTCCAAGCCTCTCTCCACCCCTGGGGCCAGGAAGTCTGCTCCTCAGCTGTCCCCTCCCCCCCGGGCCTTACAGCCAGGTTTTTCCAGCCCAAACTCATCCGAACGCAGCCAAACTCTTCGGGCCTTTGGGCGTTCGGTTCGGCCGTTCACTTCCGCCATCCGAACTGGCTGAGTTTGGGTCGAACTCCAAACGTCCGATCTGCATTCGCACATCCCTAAAAGTCATGGTTTGAGTGCACATGGCCCCTACACACACTGCTCCATTTTATACTTGCGCTCACACTCCTACTCCACCCCCAGCACTATCAACGTTCAGGGTTCTAGAGGACCATATTTTAGCTCCCTCAGAAACAATTAAACAATTATAGTCCTGCTGCTCCTCCCCTTTCTGACATGACCACACCCCATTTTGGAGTACGTGATGTCACAAAACTCTGAAAGGAGAGGGGCTTCCCTGAATAGGAAATCTCCTTCCTCCAAAAAAACTTTGTTGATGTCTAGGGGTGTTGTCAATGTCATAATTTTGACACTGTTCCCATTAAGGTGTGCCCAATATTCCAGCCACAAATCTCTTGTGGTCTTGCAAAATGTGTGGGGTTAATTGTTTGTTTGTTTGTTTGTTTTCCCCCTCTTAAAATTTGGCTTTCCAAAGTAGGGGCAATACTGGAGGACGACAAGGAGCTGGAGGTCCCCTTCCTCATTTTTCACTGTTGTTATTACTCTACTTCTTTAGAGTCTTCTTCCAGATATCCCTAGTGGCCATAAGGGTCAAACTCAAAATGGGGAGGGACTGTCAAAAGTGCTCAGAACTAGGCAGGACTGCAGAGGAAATGTAATGCTCAACCTATAAGAAATGATGGATGTCGAGAAAACATTTTTCATCCTGAATTGTGCTGACTCCTCATGGGGCTAATAGATTTTCCCTGTGGAAATATTTTTTTTCTTGAGGGGGAAAATTGCCAGGAATTTTCTGTCCTGCTCTGATGTTAAGCTTAAAAATACTTTTGAATATTCCACCAAGGGACTCAGGGTCCCATTTATCTCCCATTCCTCCCTTTCCCCCCATTTAAAAAACACACTGTATTCATCCCGTATTTGTGTATAATAGACCCCAATTAAATCACAGTTTAAAAATGTGATTTATTTGAAAATGACTTCAGTTTAACTTAACATTTTATTAAGAGTTATTGTTTGCAGTACAGAAATACAACACTACCACACAAAGGTACTTGGGGTCAATAGTACCCACAATGTTATCATTAAGATTCCACAAAGATGGTATTGGGGTTTAATTTGCAAGTAACCCTACACTACCACACAATGTTACTTGGGGTCAATAGTACCCACAATGTTAACAGTAACATTCCACAAAGATGGTATTGGGGTTGAATCTCCCCCCCTCTCCCATTTTTTTGAACATAAGGTGTACATAAACTGCAATTGGAGGTGGAAATGATCCCATATACCTCACCTGAGAGACACTGTGGGGGAAGCGACCTTTGAAAGTGACAAGCCCCAGTTGGGACTGCTACAGAGCTAGGTTCCACAGCACTTTTGGCTGGTGCTTGTCAATTTCAAAAGAAGCTTCCCCACACAGTGCTTTAATAGGTGCTGTGACCAAGAAACTGCTTTTGAAACTGACACGTGCCAGTCAAGAACACTGCGGAACCTGGCTCTGCAGCAGTCGCAGCCATGACCTGTCCCCTTCAAAGGCCAAATGGTGCATCTCCCAGCCCAGCATAATTCAGGTGAGAGGCACTGTGAGGGCAGGGCTGGATTTAGGGAAAGGCTCTTAAGGCCCAGGCCTCAGGTGCCATTTTCTGGAGGGGGAAGGGGGCAGCAATACACACCACCCCCGCCCAGCCCACCCTGCTCTTTTATTTTTGTCTCCTTTTCTTTTCACANTTCACCATTTTCTGTCATTTTGCACAAGTTGACTGGGGTTGTCACAGACTGGTTCTAAGCTCAGTGTGTGCCCCGGGGGCTGTGGAGATGAAAACCTGTCGGCTAAGCACTGGGGAAGTGCAGGAAATTGCCATAAAAGTGCTGCAAAATGGACATAGAACTGTCATAAAATTAATAGAAAGTGATAAAAAAAAGTCTCAGGGCATTTTTAGACGTGCACTTGGATCAGGCGTGGGAGTGGCAAAACAGCCGTGGCGCTGTTTTAGACGAACCGAAAGCGGAAGTTGTGCGTGTGATTGGCGGCCGCGCATTATTTTCTGGCCGTGTTTGTCGCCCCAGAGAAATCAGGCTGGTTCGATCGTGGTCGGTAAAGAATGAGCGGCCGCCGATCATGCGCACAACTTCCGCTTCCAGTTCGTCTAAAACAGCGCTGTGGCTGTTTCGCCGCTCCCGCGCCTCATCCCTGCTGCACATCTAAAAGCGGCCTCAGAAAGTGGCAGAAAGTCCTGGAAAGTGAAAAAAACTTCCAGAAAGTGATGAAAATAATGGGGGAAAATGGAAGAAGTGCAAAATCACTGAAAACTGACAGAGTAATGATGGACACTTGCACACACACCTGAAAGGTTTCCCTTCAAAATGGGGAACACTTCCTCATGTCAGAGGTTAAGGGGCACTGGGAGGGAGTTAATAAGTGGGCTGTTTGCAGAGTGATTGTCTCAGAAATGCAGAAATAGCAAACCTGGATGCAAAACAGTACCCTTGGCAATGGAGGAAGCAGGAAATGAATGGTACAAAAGACACAGTAAGCAGAAAGTTGGTAAATCGGGACAATATCTTGCCATCCTGATTTATCAACTTTTCAAGAACTGAGAAACCCCATCGGTATCAGGAAATGGCATCCCCATTCCTGACAGGGTAACATTTCTCACAAGCAGCAATTTAGCTGCTTGCTTCAGCCCTACTCCAAACCTCAAAATACATGGTAGGATCTAAAAACTATAAATTTGGAATAATTTTTCTTCACCAGTCACTATAATGGTGCCACCTCTGGGATGGAATACAGCAGTTCTTAAAAACTGAGAGATCAAATTACTGTCACATTTCTGCTTTACTACATAAGCTTACAAATACAAGACACACAATTTCTGTCCCTGTGTGTTTCACTAGATACAGTTGCTCCTAATTCCTTGCTATAGGAATGTCGTTTAGACCAGGGTGAGGATGCTTTAATAGCTCCTGTGGTTTACAAGTTGTGGGAAGGTATAGCAGGGGCGGAATTGTTCACTTACCCCAATTCCACATCTGTGTTTGCTCTTCTGCAGAAATGAAAACATTCATTCAGCATGTTTCGTTTATGGGAAATGGCTCTGTCACTTTACCCATGAAGCCATGTGACATGGCTGTTCTGAAACAAACTACCCAGCTGTGCAGTGTGGTTTTGAATGACCTGTAACCTTTGTGGTGCCATCTGTCAATCTTCATCACCTTCCCCTTTGATGAACATTACTTGTTCATCCTAGAAACCATGTATGTCATCTTTTGCTTCAAGGTATTCATTCAGTGTTTTTCCCTGGCCAGATCCCTTTGAAAAATCTACAATGATCATTCATTATTTTAGTGCCAGTCTCTCAACTTCCCTCTTATGCCTCCTAAGAAAAACATTTCAAGCTTTATGACTGCCAACCACTTTTTCTTCTAGAAATGTCCATATTTTGTTGCCCTTAAGATGCTGAAAATGTTTTAAGAAGCAACTTCAAACTTGTACTATTAAAAATGACTAACTTTTCTGTTTCAAAATCTTCAAAATTGACATTTTTCAAAATCTTTGGTAGTTTTTTNATATGGAAGGGGGGGAGAGGGCAATGACTTTTGTTACTTGCTGTGCCCACCTTACCCCAAACCCAATTGTCTCCCTGCAGTGTAGCCCGTGGCCAATCGCAGACTGCCAAGCCAGTGGTCTGAGGAAAAGAGGGATGGTGATTGGGCTGGCTGGCTGCTAGTCCAAGCCTCTCTCCACCCCTGGGGCCAGGAAGTCTGCTCCTCAGCTGTCCCCTCCCCCCCGGGCCTTACAGCCAGGTTTTTCCAGCCCAAACTCATCCGAACGCAGCCAAACTCTTCGGGCCTTTGGGCGTTCGGTTCGGCCGTTCACTTCCGCCATCCGAACTGGCTGAGTTTGGGTCGAACTCCAAACGTCCGATCTGCATTCGCACATCCCTAAAAGTCATGGTTTGAGTGCACATGGCCCCTACACACACTGCTCCATTTTATACTTGCGCTCACACTCCTACTCCACCCCCAGCACTATCAACGTTCAGGGTTCTAGAGGACCATATTTTAGCTCCCTCAGAAACAATTAAACAATTATAGTCCTGCTGCTCCTCCCCTTTCTGACATGACCACACCCCATTTTGGAGTACGTGATGTCACAAAACTCTGAAAGGAGAGGGGCTTCCCTGAATAGGAAGTCTCCTTCCTCCAAAAAAACTTTGTTGGTGTCTAGGGGTGTTGTCAATGTCTTAATTTTGACACTGTTCCCATTAAGGTGTGCCCAATATTCCAGCCACAAATCTCTTGTGGTCTTGCAAAATGTGTGGGGTTAATTGTTTGTTTGTTTGTTTGTTTTCCCCCTCTTAAAATTTGGCTTTCCAAAGTAGGGGCAATACTGTAGGACGACAAGGAGCTGGAGGTCCCCTTCCTCATTTTTCACTGTTGTTATTACTCTACTTCTTTAGAGTCTTCTTCCAGATATCCCTAGTGGCCATAAGGGTCAAACTCAAAATGGGGAGGGACTGTCAAAAGTCCTCAGAACTAGGCAGGACTGCAGAGGAAATGTAATGCTCAACCTATAAGAAATGATGGATGTCGAGAAAACATTTTTCATCCTGAATTGTGCTGACTCCTCATGGGGCTAATAGATTTTCCCTGTGGAAATATTTTTTTTCTTGAGGGGGAAAATTGCCAGGAATTTTCTGTCCTGCTCTGATGTTAAGCTTAAAAATACTTTTGAATATTCCACCAAGGGACTCAGGGTCCCATTTATCTCCCATTCCTCCCTTTCCCCCCATTTAAAAAACACACTGTATTCATCCCGTATTTGTGTATAATAGACCCCAATTAAATCACAGTTTAAAAATGTGATTTATTTGAAAATGACTTCAGTTTAACTTAACATTTTATTAAGAGTTATTGTTTGCAGTACAGAAATACAACACTACCACACAAAGGTACTTGGGGTCAATAGTACCCACAATGTTATCATTAAGATTCCACAAAGATGGTATTGGGGTTTAATTTGCAAGTAACCCTACACTACCACACAATGTTACTTGGGGTCAATAGTACCCACAATGTTAACAGTAACATTCCACAAAGATGGTATTGGGGTTGAATCTCCCCCCCTCTCCCATTTTTTTGAACATAAGGTGTACATAAACTGCAATTGGAGGTGGAAATGATCCCATATACCTCACCTGAGAGACACTGTGGGGGAAGCGACCTTTGAAAGTGACAAGCCCCAGTTGGGACTACTACAGAGCTAGGTTCCACAGCACTTTTGGCTGGTGCTTGTCAATTTCAAAAGAAGCTTCCCCACACAGTGCTTTAATAGGTGCTGTGACCAAGAAACTGCTTTTGAAACTGACACNTGTGAAACTCATTGGCAGAGGAGGCAGTGAAAGCCAACAACATAATTAGCTTTAAACAGACACTGGATAAATTCTTAGAGGATAGAGCTATAAATGCCTACTCATTGGGGCTTAAGCACCTGGCTACTGGGAGCTGGGAGCGGTCAGCAGGTGATGACTCATGTACTTCTTCATGGGTTATATGTACTCCTCTCAACTTACTGGAGCTGACCACTGTCAGAGACAGGATGCTGGGCTAAATGAATGACTGGTGCGACACAGTATGGCATTTCCTATGTTTTTATGATATGTACAGCAAATATTTGATGTGTTTTTAAATTGTCCTTAGCCTTCTGGGAAGAGCGGGGTATAAATAAATAAATTATTCTGATACCGGTAAATCCAATATTGGGAAATCTGATACAGATAAATCCAATATCCAGTAATCCCCCTGGAGTCCCACCCGAGTATTCAGGCAATGATCCTCAGTTCATTTGCTCTGGACTAGCCATTACGATAGGCATAAACCCCACTAAGTGAATGTGGCTTGTGATAGAGCAGTGATTTAAGGACTGAACCCTTAATCCTAATTTTGGATGTTGATCAGCTGAAATTCCAGCTCTTACCATTTTTGAAATTTGGATCTATAGGTATAGTTAACTCTGAGATTTAGGCTCTGTGGTTAAGATTCAATTTCTCTTCAATTAGTAGCTTTAGTCTATGCCTCTTGAGAGAGAAGCATTTGAGTCTCTTCTGTAGGAGAGCCAAGTTTTGTAAATGCACATAATAATGCTTTGATACTAAAAAGATGGGTGCCTCAGAAATATATTAAATCATGAATGATAGTAACAGTTAGCAAAATCAAAACTGACCCACATTTTCTCCCCGGTCTTATATCCAGCTTGAGTTTGTGGCAGGAACAAATTAAGAACAACTTAAACAATTTCATTTAGCTGAGAAACGTATCTGGGTTTTTCCGGGATTTTTCATGTGGTGGTACTGCCCCGCACAAAATGCAGAAGTTCTGATGAAGTTCCTCAACCAAAGAGATATAACCTTAGAGCAAAATTACAGCAAATTGGAGTGGGATTCAGAGTGGAGACTGATCCCAGTTTAAGGAAGACTAAAAACATTTTGAAGGCTCAACATCACTATTGATCATCCTGGTATTCCCAGGAATTAATCTTGAGGACACCTACACCAACAGTCCAGGAGAAAAATCATAGGTGATTTTCAAAATAAATAATGGTAAATAAGATTTCACTGCCAATGGTAGAGATTCCCAAACTATGGGACACACCTCCAAATAGGGCCATGGTGTCTGCAGAAGGGGTCATGCAAATGACGGATGTTCAATATATTGTAAATGTCTTTATTGCTGTCTGAAGTCGCAATATTATATTTAAGTATCAAAATGGGGTCACACAACACAGATTAAAGTCTGGGAACCGCTGTGTTATCAGCTCCTTCTTAATTTCACATGTTCCTGAAGACTATATAGTCCAGTGATTATAGCATGGAATCTGGTATATGTATGATAGATCTTGTCTTCCACAGGGAGCAAACTGATGCTCACTGGAGTAGCTCAGTCCTGAAAGCCATGACACCAAGTAATACATCCAACCAGATCCATCATCCTCACACTCAGACCTCTCATCCCCCATGTATAAAACAGGGTTAATATTTTATACCTCCCATGCTTGCTGTGTCTAACATCACAAAGTAATGTTTGTAAGCTACTTTGAAGAGACAAAGCTATGAATGTATGTTATGCACCACACAAGTCCATTATTGCTATGAAATGCCTTCTTCTCAGAATGTTCCAATGAACCAGCTACCTGATTGGTTCTAATTCAGTGACTTCATTTGTCTGATTGGCTGAAAATACCTCTAATTCACAGTAATAACAGACGAAAGAAAGCAAGAATCTGCCAGGTTATTCCCACCCACCCTCCAAACACATACCCAGACTCAGTCCAGCTAATCTCTCCCCTCCTCCCTGAATTAATAAAACAACCAAACGCCATTTAGAACTAGAAAGCAACTCTCCTCCCTCCTCATTCTTGCCCTCTCAGCCTTTCTGTCTGAAGGGGATGGGGGGGTGTCAGTCACGATAAGCAAGAGGGAGAAAGATGGCTGGCACTCAGAGAGTTCAGACTGGGACAGTTTGATCTCTCCCAGAGCACTCTCAGTGCTTGAAGATCACTGCTTTTGACACGTTTCTCTGGCTGCTGAATGAGAGGATTTACTTGGGTGAAATTTAGGCCCGAGGGGGATGTGAAAATCATATTCATAATTTGAAGTGACATGTGATTCAGGATTAAAAAGCCGGCTGGCAGAGAAAAGAGCTGAGGTTATCCTTTTGAGCTGTGCTAATGCAGAAAACTGCCTTTTTAATCCTGTTTTAAAAAGGCCTAGAAGGTTTCCAGCTGGGGCAGTTGGAATATAAAGAAGAGGTGAAGATGAGGAAATCCCTTTTTTAAAAATGTATTATTATTATTTTTAAATCTGCTGTTTTCTGAAATGGCAAGCAGAAAAATATTCATTGAACATTCTGGATACTGCCCATCCTTCCAATATGTGGCACTTCTGTGCATGCTGAATCTAGCAAGAACTGATAATCGGACAAGCCATTGTAGTGCTGTGTGCTAGAAAGGAAAGGGCCCTTCGCCCCCAAATCGGGGGTGGGGGGTCACCGTGCCCCCGTTCTTCCCCTGGGAGGAGATGGGCACGGAGAAGTTCGAGGGTGGGGTAAAGAGACTCCGTGTGTAGCGCCCAGGCACCGCTGATTGGTGGCCCGGGTATCAGTTGGCCTGATTGGTCGGTGCGGGGGCAGTCCCACCCCCCCCATTGCTATGGGAGGGGTGGGAACCAACTGCCGCCCGTGCAGTTTTTCCCCCGCCATTTGCCTCAATCCTGGGAGCAAGGAGCACCCACCCACCCATCCCTCTAAGACTGCGGGTTTAACCGGTTGCCACCAGGGGGCCAAGAAGGAATTTTGGAGGGTACCCCAGCATTATGGGGTCCCCTTGGGTTTTGCCTTCTTCACAGTGTTAGAATAATTTAGATTAACAATTAATATCAATTTGATTTGATTCAAAATGAATAGATTATAATTGGCAAATGAATTTAAAATAGTCCAAGGAAGTAATTAAGTCAATTGGCACGAATTTTCAGATGACATCTCTGATTTGGCATTTGGCAAGGCATTGGAAATTGTATACATTTATGTTGCACTCTTGCGGGGGTCCAGTATGGTTAATAGGGTTGCTTGGTTAGGTAATGTAGAATAGATGAAAGAGTCATCTACATAAGAGATTGGGGGGGGGGGGGTTAAGACTTGCTGATAAGCAGGGCATGGCTACAGCATGATCATTCCCCTGGGAGCACTGTCAGGAAGGGGTAAGGGCAAGCATGGCCCTCAATCTTAATGACACCATCCTCCTTACTCATGCCCGAATGGGCAAGTTTCCCCTTCAGCCTTGGCCAGGGCGCTGTTCAAAGGGGATGTTCTTAGAAGTTGATTTTGGTGCTGGCATTGGAAGGCATGTCCAAACCAGACACCTGTGTTTAATAATGTTGAAGTTTAAGGTACAAAAATAGTGGACCCTTGATTGCTTAGTAGCAATCCCACCAACTTCTCTGATTTGTTTAATAAAGAGTGCGGCCCATTTAAATCCATTTAAGTCTCCGTGTCTCATTTCTCCATGTGTGTGTGTGCGTCGGCAAGGGTGTGTTCTCTATGGGTGCCGAAAGGGGTAGTGGGTTCTCTTCATTCGTGTCGAAAGGGGTAGCGGGTTTATTATTTGTGTTTATTATTTGCATTTTGGGGTAGCCCTACAAGTACCTAAATAATATCTATAACTGAGATGAGTACTTGCATATGCAATTTCTTTCAGGTGTTCTGCTCTGGACTTTTCCGGTTGTTCATTTTGTGGACCTGGTCATTTTGGTATTTTTGGTTGTGTTATTTTCAGTGCTTACACACATATGAGCCACCTTTGGCAGGAAGGGTTGGGTAATTAATAAATAAACAAACAAACAAATAAATATAGTGTTAAGATTGACATGACATAACTGAAATAAATATATTGAAACATAATATTGACATGACATAACTGAAATATTAAAATGAGTGAAATTCTGGGATGGTTTATAGTGCAATCGCGTCAGCAAATACCACCAACACTAATATTTAGCATTTAGCCCCAGCTGGAAGTCCTTTTGAAGTGGACAGGCTTCATGGCAATGGTAAGTTTTAGTGCTGCTGCTTCCTGCTGACGCAATAGCAATTTAAATTATCCCACAGATGGGATGGTACAAATTTCAGTACAATTTATAGAATGGTACAAATTTCAATTAAATTCTATCCATGTACTTTCATGATGAAAGCATTAGGGGTAGGAATATTGGTTTCTGTTTTAACCGAAATAATCCAAAAATGACTGTTTCGGTTTAAAACCAAAGTGTACAAAAATCGGGCCATTAAGGTTCCCGATTTTCGGTTCTGTATCTTTCCCATTGAAGATTTCCCACTGATGTCAATGGGAAGGGGAACTGGGGTCCCATTCAACAGGACCCACTACTGGCCTCAGAGGGTGGGGGTGGGGATCCACGTCCCTAACAGTAATTTGTACTTTATCTTTGTACGAAGAGTAATGGACCATATGGGAGTCACTTAACAAATAATCCTTATGAACATGTTTTTGCCCGTGGGAGAAGTTTAAATGCTAAAGATGTATAAGAGGGAAGGAACTTCGCTTGACCCTCCAATCCCAAATTTGAGTTTACAGGGCTGGCAGTCAGCGAGAGGGGGAACCTTTTCACTCGTAAACTGAACACATCTGATATGAAAATCATTAAGGCACAATAAACCTAGAACTCAATAATGCCATTTTACAGTCGCTTTCCAGAGTAGAACTACACCTCAAATGTGACAAGTTTGGCAGTAACCCAGTGAAGTATATGATCGTCTTGAGAATTTTATTTGAAGGCTTTAACTAGTTATTCCTGGGCAAGTGAAAGAGTGCATAGTACACGTAATCAGGAAAATACCTTCTCCCTTGGGCTCTTACTAGATTTTCCTGCCTTTACAACTTACTATTGTCTTGGTTCATATCCAACTTTGAGGCAACAACACAGATATATTTCCAAGTCACTCCCAAGAGCACTGACCTCAAAACACACACCTTTCTGGCAGTGATGGGGGTATGACTTACTGTAAAGAGTACATGCTGGGGGTGGGGTGAGGAGGCTTGAACCTGGACCTGTTGGGTCATGGACATTTGCTGTGGCTGCACATCCAACAAGAACCTACTACACAACCCCACTTCTGTAGTATTGGGGTTCAGTAGGCTCCACAGGATCATAAAACTGGTCCGATGAGAGGAACCTCAAGGGTCAACAAATCCAATCCCTTGCTCTGCGACAGGATACATTATAACCAACACATCCCTGACCGATGCCTGTCCAGTTCTGGCCACGCTACACCAATGGTGACTGTGACTGGATAACTGCTGCTCATGTATCATTGGTAATTGACCACTATAAAGGTCCCCAGCAGGAAGTAATAATCAGTGGCATGCATGCACTTAATGTGATGTCTACCTGGTCAGGTGGGGGTCAGGTATGTACTTCAGTTCCTGCTTAGACTCAGTTTTGGTCTGACTCCACTTTCTGCTTTGTTCCAGCCTTAGTTCTGAACTCATAACTATCAACCGAGCACAGCCACAGGCTCTGACCATTGGCTTCTGTCTCTTAATTTGATGTAGTATCATGACTGATTATGGATTAAAATCATGGCTCCTGAGGCATCCTTGGACCCCCAGTTTACGATACAACCTGCCTGCCCCCAGCCATGGATATGAATCTGACATGGATTCCTGGCACTTAGAAGAGCACAAAGTGTTGAGCACCCAGTAGCACCCATTGTGGCCAGATCTTCGAAAAAGCTCCCCCACACTAGATAAATAGTAGGGGTAGGACACTAGAAGAAATTCTGGTTTCAGTTGTTGTGGTTTTGTTTGCATTTAATTATGGTTTCGTATTTCAGTTCCATATTTAAATCCATTAAAACAATTAAAAATAATGTTTAAAAACTGTGTATGCACAAAATGGTGACCAGCCCATTTGTGCATACGTGCCCTTTTCCAAAATAGCACTGGCAGTGTCACCACCATTTTGGAAAGGGGCAGCCATCCCAGAATAACTTCCCCCCTCCCCCAACCCCATCCCCCAGGGCCCTGGAGTGGAGTTACTGAGACTTGTAAGTAACACTCCAGGACCGTGGGGGATGACAGGGGCAGGGGGGAATACAGAACTGGAATGTCGGCTCTATAACTGGGAGGGCAATTTCTGTTTTGTTTTGGTTAAACTGTAATGGCCTGTTCCAGGCAGATACAGATTAATCCAATACCAAATCCCACACCCCAATATATGGAAGATGGACTCTTCTGAAAATCTGCCCCTAACCATAGGTTCTGTGTGATTTTGAAAATCTGGTTGAGTTTCTTCAAAACTTTGTATATTAAGAATTCTCATCCAATCCCTGTGAGTTAGGTAAATATTAATATTTCCGTATCACAGATTATGAAATTAATGCACAGGGAAGTTAAGGCTACACTGACAGAACTGAGTGCAAAAAATATGCAAGTTGTTTTGGACATGCATGCAAGTCATGCATACAGTGAATGCATGCACTGCAGTGCTCTGCTCCGGACAACCATTTAGATGTTTAACTGGGTGTTTTTGTATGAATTTACCCCAGCTGCATATACAGGCACTCTAAACTCTGTTCAGTTCTGAAATTGTACACCACAGCATTGAAAATGTGGTTGAAGGTGCAAAGAAAAATATCCCAGTATTCACTGAAATTTCCATTCAACATAAAAATGTGCATCTGAAGAAGCAGGGTGTTGCCTGCAGAAACGTATGCCTCTCTTTATCAGTAGTTAGGGCGTTTATAGACGAGACAAAAAAGGCGGCTGATCCTTTGATCAGCCGCCTTTCTTGCCGCTCGTCTACTTGCTTGCCATGCTTTTTAATTCGCGTCGGAGGGGGCAGGCAAGCCTTCCCCCTCCAACGCGGATTCCCGAAGTGCCGGCTTTACGCCGCACTTCCTGGCTCCGCGGCGAGTGCGCATGCGCAGAAGCGCGCGCATGCGCACTCGCACTCTGCGCCGTGTCTGAACATCAGACACGGCATGCAGAGGCTGCACGGGGAGAAAAGCCGGCGTTTAGCGATCCCGCTTGTAAGCGGGATCGTTTATAAACGCC
>QEPC01000069.1:1156231-1173871 GCA_003113815.1 Sphenodon punctatus
TCTGACCGCTCCTTCAATGTGTCTCTTGCCAACTCCACCTCCTCCTCCCTTCCACTCTCGGTTGGTGTTCCCCAAGGCTCTGTCCTTGGCCATCTCCTCTTCTCTATCTATACCCTGTCCCTAGGCAAACTCATTGCCTCTCATGGTTTCCAGTATCACCTCAACACTGATGACACTCAACTCTATCTCTCTACTCCCTCTCTCTCTCCATCTATTCCAGCTCGCCTCACCAGCTGTCTCTCTGACATCTCTACCTGGGTGTCTCAATGTCAACTCAAACTCAACATGACTAAAACTGAACTTCTTATCTTCCTTCCTCTCCCTCTTCCTTGTCGATCCTCATCGATGGGGTCACCATCGTTCCCGTCCCCCAAGCCCATAGCTAAGGCTTCATCTTTGACTCTCTGCTTTCTTTTAAACCCTACATCGACTCTATTGCCAAATCCTGTCACTTCTCCCTCCATAACATTGCTAAGATTCACCCTTTTCTCTCTGTCTCATCTGCCAAAACCCTTGTTCATGCCCTGGTCATCTCTCACCTCGATTACTGTAACCTCCTTCTCACCGGCCTCCCCCATTCTCCCTTTTCTCCCCTTATCTCTGTCCAAAACTCTGCTGCCAGGGTCATCCACCACGCCCGTCGCTTCAACCATGTGCAGCCCCTCCTCTCCTCTCTTCACTGTCTCCCCCTTCCTGAACGAATCCTGCACAAGCTCCTAGTCTTCACCTATAAAGCTCCTCACAACCTTGCTCCCCCTACCTCTTTGTGCTAATTTCCCTCCGTACTCCAGTCCGTGAACTCCACTCCTCCTCTGTCCCTCTCTTGCCCTCCCACACCTCCCTTGCTCCTCGAACTGCCTTCATTCCTTCTCCCTAGCTGCCCCCCATGCCTGGAACTCCCTCCCTGCCCACATCCGCCTTGCCCCCTCTCTTCGTACCTTCAAATCCCTCCTCAAGACCCACCTCTTCCGCTCTGCCCTCTCCGACTTCTTGCTCCCCTCACCTAACTCCTTCTGATACCCTCTATCCAGTACAATCTTGTACCTAAGGTCTGTGTACTCATATCCTCACCACATGGACCAACCAGCCATCATTCCTGATCTAACTAAGCCAAGCGCGTGCACCTGGGACCTCGCATCCTCATGAATGTTACACTCCTTGTCTTTCCCTCTGTTCCCCTTCCTTCATCCCCCCCACCACACCCCAGTCTCTCAGATTGTAAGCCCTAGGGCAAGGACCGTGTCTATTCAATTACTTTGTAAAACACCAGGTACATTGCTTGTGCTATATAAATGCTTGCTAATAATAATAAATAATAATGACAACACTGTATTATAGTTTTATAATTTTATTTCCCTTGTATGTTTGGTATATTTTGTTCCATATGTGATGGCCTATGCCTATAACATTGATGATGATGATTGATTGATTGATTGATTGATTGATTGATAGAGGTGTGCCCAGAGAGTCCTGGAGCATGGACTCCCTCTTTCTTCCAGAGCATTGCAAGTTGGAATATCACAAAGGGCATTCCACAACATGCTTTGAATTGTGAGAAGCACGACAGTAAAATCCAGGGTGATCAACAGTTGTGGGACAGCATTGCTACTGGACAAAACACAGAGATTAAGGAACACATAGTGTGTTTGACAAAAAGGGAGGGTGTAATGGAAATTAGTCTTTCAAAGTTTAGTTTTAGTTTATTGTTCTAACCAACTTCTGGCTATGACAGAAAATAAATAAAAATAACAAATATAGCATAAAAACACAACACATAAAATATATAATATCAGAAACAAGGTAACAACTCTCAACCCACTTCTCCCTAGATTTAGCAGCTGAGACCGCAAATGCAGCTATGGCCTTAGTGACCAAATCATTGCAGTAATTCAGGAGAAAGCAAAATAGACGCAGGGGGTGACCTTTCCTCCTTAATATTCAAAACATTAAACAACCACTCTCAGCTACGTGCATAGATTGGGCAGGATAATAAATAACGTTGCAAATCCTCAACTACTCCCGCCCCACATATACAGAGTCTATTGGTATAATCAATCCCCAAATACAGGCCCTGAACCACCAATGACAACATAGACTGCATACGGAGGGCCATAAAGACTCTCCTATGTGTGATCGAGAGGATTGAGGCAAAATACCTAGAACCAGTATGCCCTGGTATTCACAATTTATAGCAGGATGAAACCTTATGACTCCAAGCCAATGAACAAGTTACTTGCACATCCACATCTTCTATAATGAGTCTTTCAAAGGCTCTTGTGGATAGGACTAAAATGAGAAATCGCAGCGAGTGCTGCTTCTGTTGGAAGCAGGGCATTTGCCAAGATTCTCACAACACAGAAACGTATCCGTTTTCTTGCTGTTTTTGCCATTTTCTGTTCTTTTTCTTAACTTGAATGGGGCTGCTGTGAGCCGTTCCCAAGCCCCATGTGTGCCCCGCACACCCCCGAGGGCTGCGGAGTTGAAAACATGCCAGCTAAGCACTGGGGAAGTACTGGAAATTGCCATAAAGGTGCTGTAAAACTCATCAAATTCCCAGAAAGTGATGAAAAAGTCTCAGAAATTGATGAAAAGTCCCAGAAAAAAAGTCCCAGAAACTGATGAAAATAACAAATAAAGTCTCAGAAAGTTACAAAAAAGTCCAGGAAAGAGACAAAAATGATGGGGGGAAATGGCATAAGTGCAGAATTACCAGAAACTGACAAAGTACCAACGGACACTCACAAACAATTCCAAAAGATCAGTATTTTCCTTCAGAACAGTAACAGGAACAGTTGCTCTTGTCTCAGCCCTACCTGTGCAGTCCTCTTGTGCATCCTCTCCATTCCTGCTCCTTGTCTGGTCTTGTTTATTGTAGCCATGTTTTATGACTCTCCCATGTCTGGACACCTCTCTAACCCAGACAAAAAGCATTTGCCGGCGCACCCCCCAATGAGACACAGAGGCAGTATATGGTTCAAAACTTGGCCGCACTTTATTTCAACAGATTCAATTAGGCCAGTGGGTGATTGCACAAGCAATATGGGTCCAGTATACTAGCTACTTAATTCTTATTAACGTGTACTGACCGGGATGTACCTTCCCAAGTCAGTACTAACCAACCAACTTTTCCCTTCGACAGCACTCTGGCTCTGGCCGAAAGGGAACGGGCCCAACTGTGGGCTTGAGTAAGGAGGTGAGTACCCGCAAGGCCAGCAGACCGTTCGTGTACTTACCGGCATCACCTGGTACGCCTCCCAGGGTGATGACCCCTGCGCGTACTGCTCTCCCTTCGCACAGGGTGTCACCTACCCCATCTCTTAAGGAGATGACTCATCTTATCCTATTCTTACCTATTTACCTACTGTAGCATACTGGACCCCCGCAAAGTGCGACGATCAATCCCATTTCTTATTGTACTCCAATCTTGCTATTACCAATTCTTCTGGACATGTTGCAATAGTTCCGTAATTGGCGGTTTTATCATTGTCTGGTTCCAAATTACCTTGCCAAACAACCTATTTAACCTACTTCGCACTGTTAAAGGGGCGAAACAAGCAACCCTAAAATTAGGCTAGTTGCCAAAATTCCCCTTCGGCTCCGTAGTGGCAACCAGTAAAACCACAGTACAAAGGGTGAGGTGGGTGGGGCTGCCTCCTTGCGCCATCACGCCGACTGAGGCTGTTCCCCGTGAGCCCCGCCCTCTCTACAAAGGGCGGGTACCGATCTTCACTCCTGGCGCGGCTCCTCTGCACACGCGCCATCCGGGTTGCCCTGGCAACCGGCCCTGTCGGCCCGATCACGCTGCGCCTGGAGCCGGCTTCCTGAACCCTGTATCCCCGACGGGGGCGCGGCAATTTCCCCATCTCTGAGATTACCTATTCGAAGGGGGCGTCTTCTAAGGTGTCTACTAGATATTGAAAGCTGTACCGAGTATGTAGCCTAAGGCCCAGATTAAGGCTGAAATGAACATTTGATGCAAATGCTGAATTCTACAAATTTGGTATTCTAGTGCCCATTTTGATAAAGCAGAATTCACTTCCCACTTCTGAATATTCCTTGCAGGTATTTCATCTTCAGCATTCCAGTAGTTTTGGTTAGTCAGCAACTTCACTTCAGTATTTCAGTTATTTTCTAGCACTTCCAGTGTTGAAAGTGCTTGACAGTCTTTATCTAGTTCCCCATCAGAACAACCCTATGAGGTAGGCCATTGCTATGCCCATTTTACAGATGGGGAACTGAGGCTGACTGATAGTGACTTACTTACCCAAGACCACTTAGTGAGTTCATGGTTAAGATGGGTTTTGAAACCTGGTGTCCCAGGTTAATCTTCAACACCTTCAATAGCATTAAGCTATGCTGACAGTGGCTACATTATTTATATTGTATTGGTACTTCGTTCACTTTGGTGGTACTATTTTGCTCTTGCACACCACACAGTTGTGCAATGGTGCTATTGTACTATTAACACTAAGTAGTGTATTGCTGACAAAGATTTATTTGAATATTCATTTTCTTTGCACAGATATGTAAATAACCTTCACAGATACAGAATGGCATATTAGTTTTAGCCATAGGTCAGATCCTCTGTATATTGGTGTAACTGTTGTGTTGGTGAATCTGGTCTGTTCTAGAACTGCAATAAATTACAGCAGCAAATATTGTATCTGACAACTTCTCTTCCTTCAAATTGGAACAAACAAAGTGGATATGAAGTGCTGTTCATTCCCACATCATTTTCACCATTTTGGACATTATTTTAAAAAAAAATATCCTGCTTATTTTGGTTTGGCTATAGTTATGTAACCAAATATCTGAGTTCCAATAACCAAAATACCCAGAAAAACCAAAGTATCCAAAATGAAATACTCAAAGACTTAAATGATTTACATTTCAGGTGTAGATATTTATTCATATATTCAGATGACTATACAAAAAGTGTGAATAATATGTGTAAATAAAATTTAAATGAAATCTATATGGGAATAAGATGAAATAAAATCTACCATTTTTTTCACCTCTAGTTGTCTACTCTTTCTCAGCTCTTGACAAGCCTTGTGAATTATTTGATTACTTACCTAACACGTGAGTGAGGGCGATAACGTATCTTTAATGTTCATGCTTGATTGTTTCCTATTGTTCTCCTAAATCAAACCCTTGAAATAAATGAATGCAGAGTTGTAATGAAATAAATCAAAATACATCAATGCACCAGAAAGAGAGAGGCTTGATTCTCTTCAGTGCACGTATCGGAATTGCAGACATAAGTTACTCCCGGATTGGCCGGTGCCGACACCCTCATATGCTTCCCTTCAGCCACATTAGAGTGTTGTGCAATTGTGCATGCACAAAAGTGCTCCAGCTAAAACACGGCAAATCTGGCTCATTTGCTGTAGATGTGTGATCCAGCTGGCCTATTTAATTAAAATGGAAAGCACAGTCAAGCAGATAATTTAGGAGAAATCAGTCATATTGAACAATGCGAGGCGGTGAATTTTTGTATTGAACCATTCAATGTGCAATGTGCAATTTGGAATGCGTGAGGCTGGGCTGGATAATCCAAGAGGACTTTTCCTATGATGATACTAATGTGCACTTACATGCAACCTTTCAGCCATGATGCCTAATGTCTATAAATTTTAAGGATCACAGGTGACGGCTCCACAATTCATTACAGGACTATGTCATAAATTGCATTTTCCCTGCACTTTCATTCTCCGGCCTTAGTCTAAATAGAGTTTTCCTATAATGTAGTCCAGGACTATATGGGCTCAATTCCTTGTAAAACAGAACCACAGAGCTTACGAAAAGTGACAATTCTCACATTAAAAGGGAGTCTTTGGGTGCCACAAACTAAGCTACTGTTGCCAAACTATGGGTATTTTTAAACATGATGGTGCTAGTCGCTGCTATGTTTTGATCCTGCCCGGGGTGAGATCCCTCACCCTGGGCAGGATCTGACCCTGCTGCCAAACAAATGTGCTGGTTGCTGGGACTGAGGAGCGGGAGAGGAGAGGGTGGGGGGACGTGTGGACATGATCCGCATGGCCCTGCCTCCCACGCTGGTCAGCGCAGCCAGCCATGCCTCCTCCCTGACGGGCAGGTGAGGTGATCTATTAGGCCACTGCACCTGCCTGGAAAAGCTCCAGCCACCAGCTGGAGTTAGATAGAGCGGACCATCAGATGTGACGGTCTGCTGTACCACATTCCGGGGATGGCTTCCCTGGACCGTGGCAGGGCTAACTCTGGATTGTGAGTTGGCAGAGAGTCCAGCACACAACCCGGAGTTAATCCTGCCATGGTCTGGGGAGTGTTTGCTCCCACCTGCAGCAAACATCTGGTGGTGTTGTCACATCTAAAAATATCCTTTACCTACCCTTCTCCCCACCATTGGCAAACATGGCAGCCTCAGGGTGGGAATATACAAGAAAGAAGGGGAGAGTGTTCCAGCAAACCCTCAGCTATTGAAAACTTCAACAGAGGCTGAAATAAGTGCTTGCAGGAACCATCACGTTACTCTGTTTCTCTTCTGTCCACAGATGTTGAGATAGGTTGCTGTCACTAGTGTTGCTACAATGGTACATCAAGCATGTATGGCTCACAGGCATTACCAGCCTTATAGAGGACTTTCTCAGCTGCCTCCTGCACTAGCTATCCTTGGGATCCAAGAGGGTCCCCATATCTCCTCTCTCCTGGCTTTCAAGGTTTTTCCAGTGTAGCTCTACCTTCCTTCTGCTGTCTCAGCATGTTCTCTTCCCACAATCTCCTTCTCTTGGTACTTCCTCCCATTTTAGAGGCTTGTGTGGAAGCAAATTAGTCATTAGCACTCAGTAGGGCACAGAAGTTGGGGTGCTGGCAAGTTCTGGAGATCCTCCTGAAGCAACTTGCCTGTGTCATCCAGCCAGACAAACACTGATTACTGACAGTGACAACATCATTTAAAGCACTCTTGAAGTTCATCTAAACCAGGGGGTGAGGAACCTCTGGCCCATGTGCCAAATCCTGCCTGTGGGGATGGGCGAACGCGGTTCGGAAGTTCGGAGTTCTGACCGAACTCGATCAGTTCGGTCGAACGAACCGAACTTCCGAACTGAACTCTATTTTTGAACCGAACCGAATTTCTGAACTCGGCTCTGCTCACCCATCCCTAAAAGATAATATTCCATTTAGTTCAATGGAGTTTGAATTTCTGAACTTTGTTCAGAAGTTCGGACCGAACTCGAATAGTTCGGTCGACTGAACCAAACTTCTGAACCAAATTTCCTAACTCAGTTCTGTTCACCCATTCCTACCTGCCTGTGCCTGTTTATTAGTCAGCCTCTTTCCACCTCCTGGAATCTAGTCTGTAAGATCAAGGACTGAAAAAGTGAGCTCAGAGGAAGGAATCAGAAATGGGGGCATGCACTTGAGAATAGCTATGGAGTTATGATCTGAATCCTCCTTTTTCTTTCTGCATACTGAGCACACCCCATAACTACTAGGGGTGTGCAATTCATTTTCATTCATTTTTGTAATTAAAATATGACAACAAATGACAAAGGTAACAAAAATTGCTGAAAATGAAGACAAAAGCATTGTTTTCATTATAAAAATAAAAAACAAAAAATCAATTTGCATGCATAAAATGGCTGCCGGGGCCTTTCCGCATGCAAACCCTTTCCCCAAAGGATGCTGGCAGCATCGGCGGCATTTTGCAAAAGGACTGCACATGCACAGAACTGTGTGGCAGCCATTGTCCATGCACAGTGGTTTTTTATTTTTAAAAATTATTTTTAATAAAATTAAATGAAAGAAAGAAAGAAAGAAAGAAAGAAAGAAAGAAAAGACAAACGGTTTTGTTTTCAGAAACCTAAAACGAAGGGATTTTTGTAAACCAAAACAAAAAGGAATGATGTGCCTGCTACACACCCCTATTAACTATCCTGTCCCTAACTCCTATTTGGTCCACAAAATTTGTACTACTTTTTTCCAAAACTGCCTGTGGTGAGGGAAAAGATTCCCTCTCCTGCTCTAAATGGTGTGAAGGTTTTTACCCCACGATCTGCCCAAGTTTGTGGAAGTAGCGAGTGGTCACAGAGCCATTTTAACTTCTTACTTTTAGCTACATAAAGTGTCAATTTGAATTCACAGCCGAAGACTGAGTTTATTGTATTCAATTCATGCAAAGTAAATGCGACATTATCAGATACTATTTCTCACTTTAATACACATTTATTGTTATATTGCTCCAATGATGAAGTAACTCGTCACATAACTAGGGGTGGGAAGTTTGGATTCAGATTAATCCATAACCACACAGACCGAGACATTACAGATTCATCTGTACCGAACTGAAACAGAGCGACACCATGTCTGTTTTAGTAAGGTTCTAATCTACAGAAGAATTAAAAAAACAAGAAAAGAAATACTACTGTGCTTGTGCAAAATGACTGCTGGACGATTCTGTGCATGCACACTCTGTTTCAAAATGGTGGAAGAGTGACCGCCTATTTGGAAAAGGGCAGTTGCTCTGTGCGTGCATGGCAGCCATTTTCACATGCACAGAATGGCTGCACTTTTCCAAAATGACAGTGACGCTGCCACTGCCATTTAAAAAAGTGCTGGGCATGTGCAGAATGGTCCAGTGGGCCATTTTCCACATGCACAGTGATTTATTTATTTATTTATTTATTTATTTGAGAGGAGGATGTTTTTATTGTATGTATTTTAATGGTTTTTAATTTTTATGTTATGTGGTTTGTGAGCCTTCCTGAGCCTTGTGGGGAGGGCAGCATAAACATTAATTAAATAAATAAATAATTGATTGATTTTCAATATGGATCCATAGTACGAATTCACATTTAAATCTGGAAACTTAGGGGCAAAAATTAAAATAAACCAAAGAGAAATTTACAACCAAAAGACCACTCCTATAATCAAACCTTGACAGCATTGAGAACCTCCTATTCCCCACACCAGACTAAAGTACTTTCATTCCTGAAGAACAGGGAGGATGAAATAATGCATTTGATATGTATATCTAATCCATGATTGCTGTTCTTCTGATATTCATCTTCACTTGTGACAAAAGATGAGATAACTCATTCAGAAGTTACTCCTCTACTTGCTCATGAATGTAATTGTCACACTAGTAATGGAGATATTGTCTAATGAAATAGCGTGAATTGCAGCATCTCCACTATGGCCGTTTTTACATGGAACCTCCCCCCGCCCCTCGCTGGGTGTGCAGGACAGCGTTCAATGCAGGGGGGAGTCCATGTAAATGCCACAGCGGTGAATAGGGGGATGGGTGTTTGTCCGTGCAAACAGAATGGGCAGTGGGGTTGGGGGTACATGCGCACTCCCAACGCACCCCCATCCCCACCCATCACCCACCCACAGAGCCATCTGGCAAACCGGAGGAGGCTCTGTGGGTGGAGGTGGGCGTGCGCCCGTGTATACCCACCTTCACCCACCACAGTAGCACACCCATCCCTCCATCCACTGCTGCCCATGGAAAAAGGGCCTATGTGTAAGGTTCATTTCTTTTTCTTCTCTGGTGTGTGTGTGTGTATGTGTGTGTGTTGTGGTTTTTTTAAATGGAACCAGGAGGCACCACGGTGTGAGGGGGATGGGTGGAGGAGGTGGCAGGTGTACGGTGCATGTGCGGCCTGTCATACAGACGCACACCTACCTCCACCCATCTCCACACACACAGGCACCTCGTTTTCCCCAATGCCTCCATATGTAGGCAATGGGTGAAGCGTGGGAGTTTGCACACACAAGGGGTGGAAACAGACATGATGCTAACCACCCTTTAACCACCTTCGGTGGTTATTTATGCATGTTGCAGGACTGTATCGGTGCCCTATGCAGCCCTGAAACATGCATAAATGACCACTAAGGGTGGTTAAAGGGTGGTTAACGTCATGTCTGTTTTCACCCAAGCACACACACACAGACAGCACCACCAGTGGTCACATAGACACACACACCCTTGTCTACCCAGTCACCCACGTGGACGCCGGGGGGTGGGGGAACTCATGTGAAAAGGGCCATTATCACAAGCACATGATAAGACAGAAAGGAAAAAAAAGGACTGCAAGAATCTCTATTACAATATATGTCATAGCTGCATAGTTTGTTTGGTAACAGTGGGATCTCAGCATCACTGTCCCCTGATAAACGGAAAGTCTGAAATGACAATGATTTGCTGAACCTGTGACCTGAAGGGGACTGAGACTCCCATCACTCCCAGCCTCCCCTAGTTGGTTACTCAGGTTCACAGCTTTGGGATGCTCCTGCATCCTACGCTGCATCTGGAGCATCACATTGCAGCCGTGACCAGGAGTGCTTTTCACTAGGAATGGGCAGTTCGGAAGTTCGGACCGCACTCGACCAGTTTGGGCGACCGAACCGAACTTCTGAACTGAACTCGATTTTTGAACTGAACCAAATTTCCGAATTCGGTTCTGTTCGCCCATCCCTATAAGATAATATTCCATTTAGTTCAATGGGGTTTGAATTTCCAAACTCTGTTCGGAAGTTCGGAGTTAGGACCTAACTCAAATAGTTCGGTCAACTGAACCGAACTTCCGAACCGAACTCGATTTTCGAACCGAATTTCCAAACTCGGTTCTATTCACCCATCTCTACTTTTCACCAGCTCCATCTGGAAAAAAGCCTGTATCCCTTTCTCTCAGATACAGATCTGGCCACCATCATACATGCTTTCATTATTTCGAGGCTGTAGTTCATGCAGAATGCAGTAGTCTTCCTCTTGATATGAGAGGGTCACCAGGAGAACATTACACCACTGCCTAAGAGTCTGCTCTAGCTGCCAATAGCGCTCTGGGCACAAAATAAATAAATAAATAAATAAAATTCAAGGTGCTGGTTTTGACTAGGGCTGAAATTTGTTTTCGCCCTTCTCCAAAATCTCATCAAGAATCGGCTTCTGCACGAGATTTTCAAGGTTGAGAATCTTGGAAGAATGATGAAACAGGGTTCTCACCGCCATTCTTGAGAAAGTCTCAAAAATGAATGCCAAAAATGGATGCATATCTTCACTCATGCATAGAATGGCTGTGATGAACATTTACGCATGAGCAGAGAGCATTTTGAGGTTTTTGAGAATCTCATGACACTTTTGAGAAACCTCAAAAAAATCTCTTTGCATATGCACCGGTCTGTGTGCATGCCCATAATGGCTGTGGTGACCATTTTTTGCATGCACAAAGCATTTTCTGAGGTTTCTGAGAATCTTGAAAGATTCTCAAAAGCCTTGGTGAGAAGCACAAGATCTCACCGGGGCTGCGATAATCTCACGTGTTCTCACAAGAATGCTTTTGCATTCTGGTTTCAGCTCTAGTTTTGACCTATAAAGTTCTAAATGACCTGGGCCCTACAGGACTATCTTCCTCCCTATGTCTCTCCGTGGCTCCTAAGATCAATCAGTGGTGCCCTCTTGCAAGTTCCATCACTGGCCCAGGTCTATTCAACCCCGGCATGCTGAGAGGTTTTGTCAGTGGCTGCTCCACAGCTTTGGAACTCCCCTCCCCTGAGGTTCATCTATGCCCTAGCCTGTGTATCTTCAGTAGGTACTAGGTAGTGCAAGATGTATTTATTTGGTCAGGCCTGTAACAGACAGGGGTAGATTCTGGGATGAGCTGGGGTTTTTATTAGTGGTTTGGGTTTTATTTTGCATTTGTTTTTATGATGATGTAAGCCACCCTGAGCCTTTAGGGATAGGGCAAGATAGAAATTGAAATGAATGAATGAATGAATGAATGAATGAATGAACGTAATTAAAGTGATCCAGATCCTCTTGAAAAACAAACACACTTTGGACACAGTTCTTCATAACCCAATTCAGAGGCAAGCCTCAGGGAGGCAAAATAAAGCTACAGGTATTTAGGGCCAGGTCTATATTATTATAAGTCTATTTTTGCTATTATTAATTATATTATTATATTAATTAGTAGTGGGAGTAGTAGTGTAGTGCTTTTTGTGTTCAGAGTGGTTTACAGACTTCACCTAGTTCTCTCTCACAATAACCTTGTGAGTTAGGTTTTTATTATTCCTGGTTTACAGCTGGGGAACTGGGACTGAGAAATATTGACTTGTTCAAGGCTACCCAGTGAATTCATGGCTAAAACAGGATTGGAACCTAGGTCTCCCAGGTCCAAGTCTACCCTCCAGGCTATGTTGGCTCTCTCATGTAATGTATATAAGAAAAATGTCAATGAGGAAACTAAATTGATCTAGTTATTCCAGTGCAAACCATTAAGTTACATACTCTTAAATTTATTTAAAACATCTAGCTGATAAGTTAATATAGACGAATCTAAAGCTGGTGCTTCTTAAACCTTGATCCCTTCAGCTATGGACACTCCCATCATATAACCCCTGAAAGATCCTCAATAAGCATCTTTCATACCCTGCCACACAGTGTGGCAGTCAGCTGGGAGTCGGGGGTGGGGGAAGAGAATGGAGGAAAAGGCAGGGGCAGCACTGGACAGCAGCAGGCAGGGCCAGGATGATTGTTTTTGCTGTGCCTGTGCCCTCAGGGTGGTAAAGTTTATTTATTTACTTATTTACTTATTTATTTATTTTTATTTCACCATTTTTCTACTCCACCCCCTCCTGCTCACAGAGAAGCTCAGAGTGGCTTACAGGGTACATAAATAACAAATACTATAATAAAATAGCAAACACATAAAATATCATTAAAAACATTTAAATGCTAAAAATGCTAAAAATAAACTAAGTTGCCTCCCTAAGACCACAGGCACAAGAAAGGAAAGGGAGGGGATGGTGTGTACTGAGGACTACATTCACCTTGTAGCATTTCCCAATGAGGTCATAAAGTTTCTTTTCTATGTGGATTCTCTGATGTATATTCAATTTCCCAGCTTTCCCTGAAGCTTTCCTCCCACTCCTGACATGTACAGGGTTTTTCCCATAGGTGGATTCTTAGTTTCAAACTATTACATTTTTAAAGGTAAAAGAAATCACACATACTTGTAGTGTCCCCTTGCCTAAAACAGACCAGAACCTGCCAATTTTCTTTTCTAGCACCTGACTAACAGCAGCAGCAACTTCTGGCCTCTCCTTTTTTATTTGCTCACAGTGCTCTGCATGTGGCTCACTATTGCATGCCATTGTGTAGTCTTTAGATCTATATTCAGTGTGTGTGTGTGGGGGGGGGGGGAATGCACTGGTTGCTTTTAGATGGATGTGGAGGCAGCCTGCCTCCGAAGTGCACCCCCACATCCACCCTCCTCTAGCCCTGCCTGGGTTTGCTTTAGACAAAGCCAGTGGGTTCCCTGGACCACAGTCCATCTGCATGGTAACCCCCCACCCACCCACAATACTCTAAGAGAAGCTCAGAGTGGCTTACAGGGTGCAAAATTAACAAATACTATAATAAAATAGCAAACACTCTCATTCCTATAGCACTACTAGGCGGCAACACATCACTTTACAGTCACAAATTTTTCAGAGGCAGACCCCTGCTCAGTGGGCTTACAATTTAATATGGACATGGGTGAGGGGAATACAGGGACATATATATATATATATTCCCATTTTACAGATGGGGAATTGAGGGTAGGAGTCTGTGACTTGTCCAAGGCTACTCAGTGAGTTCATGGCTAGGACAGGCTTTGAACCTGGGCTTCCCAGGTCCAAATCCAGCACCTTAGCCACTACACAACACTGACTCACAACTCTATAGCATTCCTGGAGCAACAGCCGGCCAAAAGTAAAGCTGCAGCATGGGTCCAATGAGCAGACGGGCAGCAGCTATGCTTCGGGCTGGTGCCCTGTGTTTGGCAGGCCCACTCCACCACCAGTATTCTGGGATGTTCTGTAATGCCACTGGCGAGGCTTCCCCAGAGCACAGCCTGCTCTAGTTACACATCTGGCAGGGACACCTTTAGCTAGAGGGGCCAGCCCGGGGGTGAAGTGGGCTGACGCGGGCAAAATCAGGGCTGCCATTCATCTAAAAGCACCCATTGTGTGTTCAGTAATGTGTGAAATGTTACCGCTGGCCTCACCCACCAACCTAAAAGTCCACCAGGCACCAATTTAAAAAAGGATCTAAAAGCACAGTCCTTTGGCTGTTTTGCACCCACACAAGTTCTAATGAAGTGGATGACTTTGTGCCAGTACTATGGGTTGGTGCAGACACTAAATAGCCAAAGGATTTCTCTGCCTGTCTATATCGTGAACAAAGGCTAACTGGATGACAAAAGCCTCTCTTTCCAGTCCATATGTTTAAAACACGGTACCATTTTATTGTATTTAAAATAGCCTGGCATGAGTAATGCTTTTAGTATGTTTTGGTGCAACTTGTGCATTAGCTTTGTCATTTGCCTTCATTTTCCATCCACATGCTCTGTGAATGCCTGGCACCCGTAAAGCTGCTCTGTACCTAGCCCAATAATCTGAACAGTCATGCTATTGAGAAATTAAATTCTATACATATTCAATTCCTAATGCAACTCAGCTTGCTGGCTTTGCCATTTACTGCAGCTGTTCTGTTTAATGACAGAGATGCCTGCTATATTGCACCTGAGTTCTCCCGCATCATCACCATAATGCACTGATGTAGAGTCTTCACAAGGTTGTTAAATTCCGTAAGTATTTATCGAAGCCAGTGGTGCCTCAGGCTCTCTCCTCCTCCACCACCTCATAGACCTAGCTGAAAATTACTGCAAGCATTCACCACTGACCCTTGCAGGAGGCACTGAACCGATCCTCCCCTGACAAACAGAGAGCAATGGATCTGCCTTGCTGAGTGACCCCCAATGAGGTCGACTTGACACTCTAGG
Organism: Sphenodon punctatus; assembly: GCA_003113815.1. NCBI lineage: Eukaryota > Metazoa > Chordata > Lepidosauria > Sphenodontia > Sphenodontidae > Sphenodon > Sphenodon punctatus. The sequence goes on from QEPC01000069.1 coordinate 1,171,045, forward strand.
CAAGGATTGATTGCAGGTAGCAGGTGAGACCCTTTCACTCGACTACCTCTGGGACTTGGTCAAATGCCCTGTGCTCCAGGCGAGACATGCAGTGCATAGGGACAGGACGGGCTACATCGTACTTTTATCACAATCATCTGGCTGCCAATGATATTTTTTTAGGCTTATAATTGGTGTGTGTGTCAATGCTATTCTTTGAACACAATTATTATTTGACTATTGCGCAAAATCAAGGATACCATTCCTTCGTGGTTCAATAAAAAGAAATTCAATTAAACATAGTAGATCTGGTCCCACCCCCCACCCCCCCGCTTTACACCAATGTAATTCCACTGTTCTGCAGTACAGTTACTCCCAATTTACACCAGGATAAATGAGACATGAGTCAGGCCCACTGCATTGTTGCCTGAAGCACTGACTAGCATCTTAAAACCTAGTGTTTTAAGGCACCAATACTATGGTGGTAGCAATTTTGCTGTCACACCTCCTAACACTGAGGAGTAAAATCTGTTGCAGTGATGAGAACCAGGAAAATAGGCAATGGTTGTGATCTTCTGCTACTGGGCAGACATGCATTTACACCAGCTAAGGATCTATCCTCAATGGATAGACAGACGTATCTTCTAGGGGTGTGCAGTTCGTATCATTGTAATTAATTATGAAAACAAATGGAGGCCCATTCTTTTTTGTAACTACCAAAATTAACAAACAAATGACATTTGTTTGATTTAATTCATTTTTTGTTTTTTTATTTTTATTTTATTAAACATAATATTAAAAATCACTGCACATGCACAAAATGGCAACTGGGACAGTTCTGCACTTGCGCTTCCTTTTCTAAAATAGCACCACCATTTTGGATAAGGGCATACATGCTCAGAATTATTATTATTTTTATTATTATTATTTTATTAGCATTTATATAATGCCAGCGATGTACCTGGCACTTTACAAAAAAACAAGATAGACAAAGTCCCTGCCTAAGAGCTTACAATCTAAAGACAGGGGGAGGGGAGACAGGGAAGGGGGAACAGAGGGAGAGACAAGGGATATGACATTCATGAGGATGTGAGAGTTCAGGCACAAGTTCTTGACTTGTTTTTAGCGAGAACCGAGAGTTGAGAAAACTTCCGGTTTTTGACAGTTTCTTGGTTGAGAAGTTTTCATTATTTAGTATTTTTCATTATTTATCCTGTTCCGTATACTGATATCCCATGTACTGCTTACTGTGTATTGTGTTCATCCTGATAATGTGCATGAGCAAAATGGCTGCCCTTTTCCAAAACGGCAGTGATGCTCTTGGTGCCATCTTGGAAGAGGGGCTGTGCATGCACAGAACAGCTGTGGTGGCCATTTTGTTCAGGCGTATTACCAGGTAAATGGTAAAACACGGTAAATGGTAAACAGTAAAGAGTAAACGTTGCCAAAATTCTCGCTGAGAACTTAAATTTTTGCCGAGAACATGCCGAGATCCTGGTAATGGTTCTCAATTACCACAAGATTCCTATGAGAATGAAAACCCATTCTTGCTTCAGCCCTATATAGAATGGTACTGGCAGCCATTTTATGCATGTGCACTGCAGTGCTTTAAAAAATTTTATTATATTATTATTATTAATTTTTTTAAAATACCTAACCCCCCAAGTTTTTTTAAATGAAATTGAAAACAAAAACAAATGATGTGCCTCATCTGCACACGCCTAGTATCTTCCCAGTTTTGCTGCCAACAACGATTAAGAGGAGATTAGGCTCCAGAACTAGCTACAACTTCTTTTTAAGAGAGTCCAGTGTAGTGCTGGAATGGTCAGAAAAAAATATCCATGTTTTTTCACAGATAATACCGTTCGTTCTATCTGTGATCACAGGTAGCTGTGATACAGTTATCACAGATAGTCAAAGTTAGTTTGGTAGTTATTCAGTAACTGACCTGTTACCATGGAGGATAACCACCAAACTTGAATACCAGATATTATCATGTACCATCTACTGGACTGTATTACTGCAAGTGCATAGTCAAATCAGGTCTGGAGGGAAGGAATAATAATAATAATAATAATTAATAATTAATAAATTAATACATTAATAAAAAAGAGCAAATGATAATGTGGTAAACAGGAATGGTAATCTGGTTAACTGGATATCTGCCAAATTCTAACTGGATACAGTCTTGTATATGGCTGGATACCGGTGAGTAGCAGTTACTCATTTCAACTCTAATCTGGTGCAGCACAATACACATCATTTTCCCAATGTAAACGGTTGGGTATAGTTCCTCCATATCTAAACTGAAATTAAATGTAAGTGAAAAGAACAAGAATTAACACCAGTTCTTAAAAAAGAACAAGACTGGTGGGTGGGTTATGGGGAGATAGCTTTCACTCCCTGGTGAGAGCAGGGAGTGAAGGGGGAATGGGTTAGGGAGGGGGTTTTGGTACCCCTGGTGAGAGGAGGGGTACAAGACATTTGGGGATAGAGATGGGCGAACAGATCGTGGTTTGGGTTCGACCGTTCGGTTTGGATGTTCGGTTCAGCCGTTCATTCCGGTTCGGCCGTTCGGTTCGGGTTCGGCCATTCAGAAAAAATGATCGTGAGAGCACTAGTGTGGCGAGTGAGTGTGTGTTTGGCTGGGTGGCTGTTCAGTTTGTGTGTTTTGGCTGTGTTTGGGTGTGCTGTTGTTGTGGTGGTGGTTGGTGTGTGTTGGTGTGTGTTGTGGGGTGACTGTGTGTTTTTGGATGTGTGTGATTAAAAATAAATAAATAAATGAAAATGAAGAAAGCTGCGGTGTTTCTTCCCCGGATGGGGCCAACATGCTGCTGGAGGAGGAGGA
>QEPC01000075.1:11719-51506 GCA_003113815.1 Sphenodon punctatus
TCTTGACCATTTGCAAGCCCCTAGAGAAACTTGGATATTTGTTGTTTCTTTTAAGTCATTAGATATGGTGTCCAAAATACTGGAAAGGGAGAGCGTTCTGAATAGTAATGCTATCTTTGTTTCCAGAGTGTTTGGCACCATGTCAAACAATGCTTATCAATGCGCTGATGCGTTAAAATTATCTATCCCTAATCTGGCACATAAACCTTTGTAAGTAAGCCCTTCATTGCCTGCAGGCCCAGGGATTCCCGTAAACACAGGTGCTGGGGAATTACTATTAGAACAAGCCAACTTAGCTTTACCCAAAATAGATCATTCTATTGATCTAACAAACAATCCTTCTATGGAAGTTGATCCAGTGAAGTCTAGACAATTATAATTTGTTAAATCTAACAAAATTTTAGGGGGCCCCCAGGATTTATCTTTTCAGGATTGTAGAGACCTTTTTAAAAGCCTTGAGCAAGTTGTTTCTAAACTAGCCAAGTTAAAAACAGGCAATAACTGTTCAGATTCAACAACAATGATAGCTGAAAGGCACCTTTCTTGTCAGGGAAAGAAGGGGAGTAAGCAGTTTTCTAGCTCTACAGACCAACAGTTGGGATCTAGGCAAAGTTATCTTTTAGTCCCTGACATTGGGACAACTCAGAATGTAAACTCTAATCGTGATGTCTTCCCAGCCTCACCCCAGCTTACCGGGGAGGAGGCTGCGTCCCCTTTACTGTCTCCAACACTATGTAGGGTGGCTGTGGAGGACGAGCAGCCCCGACGTGTGGCTGCTGAGGTTATGATACCTATACTGTCCCCGGCGCCTCAGGGGCTGGGAAGTCTAGAGGATGGTGGTTTATTAGCTCCTCTAACTTCAAATATTAAAACTTCCCTATGACATGATGTATCCTCTGCTAGACCTTTGCAGCTACTCAGATGGAATATTTCTGATTGGTGGTCTAGTCTGAGGGACCCTGATTTTTTGTTGTTCCTAAATAAATTTGATTTTATTTTATTACAAGAGGCTTGGGCTGTAGACTTTGAAGTTGTCAACTTTGATGTCTACTGTTTACCAGCTGCCCCGTCTACTAGACAAGCATGCCCCAATGGTGTGGTGGCTCTCCTGATTCATTCTTCATTGCGTATTAAGATTACCCATTTGGGTTTAATTAAACCCCATTTAATTGTCTATCACTGTTTTTATTCCCTTCGGGGTTGGCTTTTTTTTGATAAGTAATGCGTATTTTCCACCTACCTTCTCCTCATTTTATTCTCATGATTTGTGGTATAAGTGGGATGATTTACTCGATAGTTCGACTGATAAATTTCCTGGAGGGTAATTGGGGATTCCCTTTTTTATAAATTGGCAGGGATTTTAATGTGCGGACAGGTAATCCTTCCACTTTGAAAGAAACCTTAGCTCTTGATGAGTTTGCCCCTTTGGCTAGTTTACCCCCGAGAATTAACAAAGATGGGGTCTGTAATAAGGCTTTGAAGGCCCGGTTGGATGAAATACTTTGTACCTATAATTTGATTATCCTAAATGGTTGAATCCAGGGGGATGCGGAAGGAGAATATACATCTCATACTGTTCTTGGATCCTCTGTCATTGATTATTTGATTATTTCAGAGGGAGCATTAGAGTTGGCTAAGATACTTACAGTCTGCCCCAGATCTGAGTCTCTTCATTTCCCTTTGGTATTGGAATAGGAAGTTTTTTTAAATCCCCCCCTCCCCCGGGCCTTAATAGCAACTGGGGAGGTTTATTCTTCTAGGCTTAAGTGGTCCGACACAGTTGAAACAGCATTTCTGGAATTTACTTCTAGTAAATTCAGGTAATTCAACAGAATATTAGATAATCACAAATTGGGGAGGAGTGGCGAGGTGTTTATGACACTTTGATGACACATCTGGCCCCCTTCGTTAAAATTCAAAAAACTTGGAGGCCTCTCTGGAAGCCCCTCCTGAGTGGTTTGACCAAGACTGCCGCAGATCAAGAGCAGTCCTGAGGCGTGCCACTAAGTCTGTGAAGTTGAGGCCCTCGGTATCCTCCCGACGTGCTTTTCTGATATGCAGACGAGTTTACCAAAGGCTTCTTTTTGATAAGAGACGAGCCGTCCAGGAGAAATACTGGTCCCAGCTATTGAGGGCCTCTAATGAAAGGTCTTCTTTGGCCTTTTGGAAATTGTTAAACTATTATTTTGGAGGCAAACCTGGAGTTGGCTCTCAGGTGTTCCTTCCCCCGATGGTTTGGCAGGAGCATTATGGGGCCTTGTTTTCTTGTTCAGTTGATTTATTGCCTGAAATATCAGATACGCCTGCTAGTATGTTTCCTCACTGGCAGGATGTCTTGGAGGAGGAAATTATACAGTTGATTGCAGGCTCAAACCCGAAAAGGCACCAGGGGTGGATTTTGTCTCTCCGGAGCTGATTAAAGCTGCCCCAGAGTGGTGGGCAAACATCCTGGCTCCTATTTTCACTCATATTAATGCCACGGTTTTTTTTCCTAGAGATTGGTTGAAGAGTATTGTTCTGCCAATTTATAAAAAAGGGAATCCCCAATTACCCTCCAACTATCGCCCAATAAGCCTTTTAAGTATTCTGGGTAAGTTATATGCTAAGTACCTTTTGGACCAATTGCAATTATGGGTAGAGGAGGAGGCAATTCTGAACCTGAACAGGCTGACTTTGTGCGTGGTTGCTCCACTGTTGACCAGGTCTGCGTATTGTATGTGTTATTGGGCAAGTATACGCAGTCTCACAAAAAAATGTATCTTTGCTTTATCGATCTCCACTCTGCGTTTCACCTGGTCAGCAGGGAGAGCCTCTGGTTTAAGCTGAAGGAGTAATCATTGGATCCTCGCCTGCTCTATCTGGCCCCAAGCCTGTTGACATTCCGGTGAAGTTGTAAAACCTGGCTGTTTGCCCAGGCCTTTGGGGAGGGGGGTTAATGGGTTTTCTCCCCTACCTTTTTGTTTTAATGTTCCCGGGCCCTGTTTATATTTTATAGTATATGTTTATGTTTTAAATGTTTATATGTATTTTATATGTTTTATTGTGTAAGCCGCCCCAAGCTGTTCGCAGGAGGGGCGGGGTAGAAATTTAGAAAATAAAATAAATAAATAAATAAATAAATAAAAAATTGTCTGCACTCCATACTGATAACTCTTTGCAAGTACATTTCAAAACCCCTAATCAGTTGACAGACAATGTGCCAGTTCAGAGGGGCATTCGTCAGGGGTGCATTTTGGTCCTCACCTTATTTAACCTATATTTAAATGGGGTAATTGCACACCTGAACCAGTATGATTTACATGCTCCCAAAATTGGCAATCGAAGGATCCCTGCACTCATGTACGCAGATGACACTGTCCTTTTATCTCAGTCCCGCATTGGGCTTCAGAGAGCAATGAAGTATTTCAATGAGTTTTGCTCTCAGGAAAGCCTGGAAATTAACTATTTGAAAACTTAAGACTATGATAGTTGGTCTGGGGAATCGAATGCATAGAAAGTACTGGCACATTGCTTCCAATCCTATAGAACAGGTTTGTACTTTTAAGTACCTGGGGGTTCTAATTGCTGCTAATCTTAGGTGGACAGCTCATTACAACGCAGTCCTTGAACCCGCCTTTAAAACTGTTGCTGTTCTATTAAAATTTTACTACACTAAAGGGGGGAAACTAATTACCCCTGTCCTCCAATTATATAGGGCAAAGGCCCTTAGCTATATCCTCTATGCATTTCCACTCTGGGGTGTAGATTTTCTTTTGAATTTGGAGCCCGTTCAGAATAGATTGCTTCGTTCTCTTTTGGCTGTTCCTAGGGGTACTCCCCAGGTGTTACTCTGTGCTGAAACCAGTTGCCCCCCTCTGAGAACTGTACTCATCTTTCATTTGATCAAATACTGGCTTAAAATTATGGGTTTTGAGCCCCTGAATAACCCCTTACTAGCCTTAGCCCAATACCATGGGCTTTTGGATTCTTGGAATAAGGCAGTTTTGATGGAAGTTCTAAAATTGGGTTTTTCCTTTGATTATTTAAAAACATGGGGTTTTAACGGGGCGGTGGCCCTGGTTAAGCAGAGACTATATGATCAATCCTTGCAATCATAGAATTTTCTTATACAGGCTCAGAAAACTGCCCCCCAATATTCTGGTGTATCTATTTTTCAGTCTATACCTAGATACATGGCAGTCTGGACTTCTTACCAGGCTAGGATAGCTTTTACCAGATTTAGGTTAAATGTTTTTGACTCGGCCATTTTGGAAGGCCGATATCAGGGGATAAATTGGGAGGATAGAGTCTGCCCACTGTGTGACTATGATGAGGTTGAATCTTGTGAGCATGTTATGTTTCGATGTCCGGTTATGAGATCCCGAGGCAAAGTTGCTTGGCTGTATATTTTGAGGATTTTTCTTTATTGACTCGGAGTGATCTAAAATCCCTGTTCGATCATTCAGATACTCCTAAATCTAGATCAGTTGCCAATTTTTGTGTTAGAGTTACTCAGATACGACAGGTTAGACTGAATAATGTCAAGTAATGGGGAAAGTTTTGTAGCTAAATCTTTTACATGTTTTGCACCACATCTTTTATTCTGTATTTTTAGTTTATATTAATTGTTATTTTAAATTGTTTTGTTGATAATCTATGGTTAAACTTAATAAACATTACTTACTTACTTACTCTGCTCTTTGGGGCTCGGCTTAATGTGCTCCCCACCCATTTGTTGGAGGGACGCTACGCCGAAACACCCTTTGGCATGAGACTATGCCCTTTCGATCTCTTAGAGATGGAGACTGTTTCCCACATTCTGTTTGTATGTCATCTTTATGACGTCCCCCGTGCCCAATTGCTGGCCTCCTATATCGATTTATTTCCCGGCAGGACCCAGTCGGAGTTATGTATTTTTCTTTCGGATACTGATATGATCTGTCTGAAGGCAGTGTCGACCTTCGCCCATAGGGATCGGTTTTAATTTTTTTTGCCTTGGAGCCCTGGTGATGGTTATTTCTCTGAGGATGATGGGGGCTAGGAACTGATTCCTTTGTTTCTTTTTATGTAGTGTTAATGTCTCTGTAAGTTTGTATGTTTATTTGTTATTGTATGCTTGGATGTTTGTTTGTATTCGACTGCAAGGACCCGATGGTCACGCAATTAAATTGTCATTGTCATTGACATCCTTTGACCTTTCACCAGTATTCAAACAGTATTCATGCATACTTAGACAGAATATCTATAATGGTCAAGATATACCTGAAACCCCCATTATGCATAGAAAAATGCTGCATGTCAGCCAAATCAGCCTGCCATTATGTATCCATCCCCGACACGATTGTTTTGTTTCTTTTTAAACACTTTCATGCAGGCTTGTGCAGGATATATGCATTCTGGTCTGAAAGCCATGAAATCACCTCTTTCCTAGATATGTTATTACTCTGCTTTTTAGCAGCCTGTCCTGGTGTGTAATAGATCTTTTTAAACAGAGCTTCATGCGCAGACATGCTTCCAACAACCCCTGATAAAAAACAGTAACAACCACAAAGTGATATTGCAAGCAAAGTTTTATTCTTCCCGCCTTAGTAATTTCTTCTTACAACAGTCCACCTGATCAGATCCTCTTGAGCACTTGCAAATGCAGGAAACACGATACGTTTACCCCCACGGGATCTCCGAACATCAGGTTTTCAAAAGCCTTTAGAAAGTCAGAGTTGACCTGAAACAAAAGATAAAAAAACCAAATCAGCTGCTGTTTCTGTATTTTTTTGTTTACCCCTCATGCTCTTTCCCTTCTCCCTCACCCCCACCAATTCACTGCAACTTACCACAGGGTCTTCAGCCTGTTGCGTGTCCACGGGCTCATTGTCTGGCTCTGTGATTTTACCCATATTCTTTCCTGTATAGAGTCTTTTAACAAGATCAAAGGGATTAGCACCCCAAAAGGTAAGCCATTTCAGTTTTTCCATGTAAGTGGTAGCGATTGGCTCCCTGCTCTCTGTGTCAGAAAATGGCTGATCCCTCTTTCATACCCATAGAGTGGGTTCTGCTTGATCTCCTGACTTGTATGAGTCTTCATATGCTCCCTATCCGCCAATCTGGCCTACCCACATAACTTCCTCGGCCCCCAGAAACCACCTACCTACATCATATCCACCCATGTCACTTCCAATACACCAGTAAACCGCCTACCTACATCATATCTGCCTGCGTCACTTCCTCTACACCAGTAAACCGCCTACCTACATCATATCTGCTTATGTCACTTCAGTCACGCCCCCACAAGGCGGGACTTCTGGTGCTGTCACTCCTTATCTTATCTCGTATCAGTTTGAGTGACAGTGTACCCCTTTCTCTCTCTGCTGGGTTATGCCATGCCACTGGCCTACCATTGCCCTGGGTCTGCTCCTAGGCCCGCCGGCAGGTTGAAGCCACCCACTGCCCCACCAGCCTCCAAACCCACCAGCCGCCACTGAAACGGAGTATTGTTTTTCTTGTTTGGTTGTAGGTGATGGATAAACTGAATGTCCAAGTGGCTTGCTCAGAATCATTCTTGCAGTCAATGGTGGAGCCAGGAACAAAATTCATCTTCTCAGACCCTAACAGTACTATGCTGCTACACAATGTATGTTGATTTTGTCCCCTCTCATTAGTTGAGTGCTACCATTCCTTGTTGTTTTGCAATCAATAGTACAAAAGAAGTTGAGATCTTTTTAGGGCATGTGGCTACATAACTATGTTTCTAATGGGCTACACTCTTTGCTGAGGTGGTGGGTGAGAAATTAAATTTTCTCCTTTTTGGCAACAGAAAAAAATATCATTTCCACTTTAGACCGTTCAATTAGTTTTTTGATCTCATAAAATCTTGGACTCAGCTTCACTGCCTGATAGTGCCAAGAGAGTCATTTCCACATAGGCTACAGAAGTTTCATTACATAGCTGTGCCATGCATCTGCTCCCTGTTAAGGTTGTCCTAGCTTCTTCTAATCGAACCCTAACCATGTGGGCATGGAGCAAATTCCTGCAGGGGAATGCCTAAGAGGTTGCAGGATGCAGGCGCTCGAGGTCAACAGCCTGGCTGGCTAAGTGGCTAAATGGCCCTAACAGTGGACCAGGTTGAAGATCTGCTAGTATAAAGCGAATACTAAAGCTCCTAGGGAAAGGACCACCAGAGAAGAGGTAAGGGCTTGTGAAGGAGCCTGCCTGACTTTTCACCACCAGTGCCAACCCTAATGTTGGTTGGCCCAAGACCTTGGCAAAGATTGCCTAGGATCGCATCTTGGCAAGGGAGACTGATAAATTGTGAAATGGAATGTTATGGACCAGACTTCACTGTAAATAAATACAAGCATTGGTGACAAACCTCTGCAAGTTGGAGATTCTGCTTCATGAACTTGATCCTGGAAAGATTTATTACCAAAGAGGGCCACCCTCTTACAAGCTAGCTTTTATCTGATGTAGATTAACATACACCATACATTAGGCTGAGATCACAAAAAAGCAAACATAAGCAACCAGTAACTGTTGATAGTGTTGATAGCACAGTAAATGGGGCTGGGCTTATACAGGACTTCCAGAAACTGAGGGGGTGTGTGTGTGGCTATTCGTATGGATCTCATCCAATTTTGAACTAAGGCTTTCAAAACCAGAAAGGTTGACCATTGAATACACATAGCACCAGCCTATCCCTTTTTCATTTCCTCCGTATACATGTGTTGAATTCAGGCGAGATCCACTGAGCTATGCCAGCTGAAATTCTACCTATTTCCTTAAGAAGAGAATTATCTCATACATAATTGCACTGATGTCCATGTACAGGGTAAATGTGCATCTTCATTAATCAACAGAACTATCTTTCTTTTTTGACTGATTGATATGTGACCACAGAAAAGGATTTAAATTGGTTGAAAGTCAACCAGTTATAATTCTGTGGATTTATGGAAAAAAATAAAGGGTAAATATAGAAAAAGTATTAGAGAATATGAGCATGATTCACCTACCCCACATCACTGGCAGAAGCACTGTGTATCATGGATCAGGTCAGCTGTGCTAGAGCGGAGGCTGCCCTGGCTACTGTTTGTGGAGAGGTTTGTGGAATGGCTCATGCCAGCACTAGGCCATGTGTGCCACAGCAGAGGACATGCTCACCAGTGCAAAGCAGTAGACGTGCTTCCTACACCAGGCCTGTGGGGCCGAACTGCACAAGGCCAGATTCTTTGTTGGGTGATCCCCACTGTCTCCTTGGCCCCAGTCATACTTTAATGAAGCAACATAAAATACTATATCTACCCACATGGGACAGTGGAGGTTCACTCCCTCAACCGGCACAACAATGCCTCTGGTCCAGCCAGCAACATCAATGGAACATGGTCATGGCCATAAAGGGCAGCTCTAGTACAACATGGTTGGCCCCTTGGTTGATTGTATATTTCCCTCTCATGGATACAGTCATGTCAGGGTCATGTACCCGGGGGGGGGGGTTACCTATGCCCACACAGTGTGTCCTGGAATTGAGGAGGGTCAAAGGAAATTTGGGGACAACAGTTTGCCATGTCGCCCGATGGTGAGAGGACAATGACCCCCAGCTATACGACAGAGGCAGGCAGAAGAAAGACATGATCCCTTGGTTGCCCCCCACAATGACAAATGACAAGGAGATATACACACCTTTAACAGAAACTTTACTAGGTCACATCATCCTGTTACTTCACAGATAATGGCATAAGTGAAACCAATGGCAATATGGGACCCAATATGTTATGTGCTTATTTAATATCACCAAAAGAATGCTTCTCACTGTGGAGGTACACAGCCACCAGTTTGCATTGGAACATTGCAGGGAAGCAGCTAGATGTTGGCTGAAGTGTCACTGGCTCCCTGGTGTACCTCGCCATCAAGTCAACCCATGCAACATTCCAAGCCCCTCACCACTCTCTGGATTCAATTGCATACAGAAAGTGGATAAATGTAGTAAATGGGTTGGGGTGGCCCCAGAACAGGAACCCTACCCATGCGCAGGGAAATCCACCTTATAAAGGTAACCTGTCAGCCCCATAAGTGGAGGCCCATAATACTAGGTCAGGCTAGCCATTGGACTATATGACAGAACACATGGTGAGCAGCGCACCGCTGTGCAGGTTTCCTTTGTGGCCCAATACCTTGTGGCCCAGGAAACTGCTTTGCATGCCACTGTGAGTGGGCCATGTTGTGATGAAGTAGTGATACACTCCAATGGTCAGTCCCCAGTGGCAGTGCTGTGTCACAACCAACATGTTAGTTCCAGTGTACAGAAAGATTGGCAACAATGTCATGCAGATCCCTGCCCTCCTTTGCCCCCAGTGGACTGGTGCACCAGTTAGGACCATCCATCCCTGGAGAATAATGGATCCAATAGAATTCTAGAACACTCTGGGAGATTTGACCTCTGACCTTGATGCCCCGGTTAATTTATGGCATGACATTTTTGACCTAGGCCATTGATACAGTGGCACCCAGACATCTTTTCCCTCCATGGTGGCAGCACAGATCTCCATAGTATACAGAGGAACTGAGACTGCTAAAGCGAGAGGGTACGTGGGGTTAGAGTGCAGGTGGCACTCGACTTGTGCCAAAGCTGACCAGCTGTGGCATAGACTGTTTTTGAAAGATTATGCTGTGATGGCAGCAAAGAAAGTTTTCTTCGCTACCACCATAGTGTCTGCAAAGTGTCATCCAGTGGTGCTTTTCTGGGTGGAGAATAGCTTATTAAATCCTGGCTGTTTTCACCCAGAGTCATTGGCTGCCCACTGTGATGAGTTTGCCACCTACTTTGCAGACAGTCAGTCAAAGTTTTATTGTAGCCGAAGGCTTTAAAATACAAATCAACAAATAACAAAATAACATAATATCATAACCTACATGCCATACATACCTCGCATACATAAACATGCGGAATATCAAAAATATCCAAAAAACTTTTAATAAATACACCTAAAAAGTGTATACAGTTGAAACTAAGCACTGTAATACACTACACAGTAAAGAGAAGGGGGCTGAGGGCGCAGGGGTAACCCACTTTCCAATGCTGGCAAAGTCGTTACAGTTGTTTATTTAGTTGATTTTTTAAACCGGAGGACTTGCATACAAAAATTGGCTGCCTGTTTTGATAGTTCCGTGTTGACCTATGGTGCGAGTGAATCCACAGCCTGGTCAGGCATTGACATCATCTGAGAACTGGAGGTATTGAGACAGCAGAAGTGCATTTTGATGTGGCAAAAGGTCCCCTCAATTGTATTTCATGTTCAACTATGAGACCTGTTATATGCTCTCTCAAGCTCATACATATGGTATCAAGAGGTAATGGGAGGGTATCCATGATCACCTGTGGGAGGAGGCATAAAACAGGCATTATAGGTATACAACTCATGTTATTCCCCCAGATTCCAGCCCCATCTGTATGGCCCTCCTCTAAGGATAAAGTTTGGCCTATCAAACAGTCATCCATGTCTCGACTCCCAATGTTCCAGGTCATAGTGGATGTTGGATTGCTGGAATATATGTGCATCATGAGCACTACTAGGAAAACAGGAACACACATGGGTGACAATGTGAGAAACATTACAGAGAGGCTGCATGTTAATACTATGCTACATTTTTCTATCTCTATACAGTTCCTCAGTCACATGAGGTGGCATGATTGGGACATGCATACAGTCGATAACACCAACTATATTTGAGAATTCCGTTAGCTCTTGAAATGTCACCTTGGCAGACAGGAAATATGCCTCAGTACAAGGGAATGCAATGAGTTCATCTGCATGGAGCATCATGGCATCAAGGAAGTCCTTGAAATATCACAACACAGAGAACTGGGGAAGATTGGATGTACCATCCACAAGTCTTTGGAATGATCCTGTTGCCAATGCATGCAGGAACACTAAGACCCTCTGCAGGACCGGGTCCTCCAATTGTTCTGCAGTGGGGCAAGATGAGATTTGAGCATGGTGCACAGGTCTAGAATAGACTCCCTGTCAAGGCAGTAACACATCACACATGCTGCCTCTGAGTTGTCTAGCTCCCTTGTACGTGGATACACAATGGGGTGATGTCTGGTCATCAAGGCACAAAGTATCATAATGGTGACTGCCTATGCAAATTTCATCATGACAAATGGAGGCATAACAGAAGGTAAACCATGAAAAGTGGTTATAAGGCTGTCAGTAATAGACTACTGTGGGGTCGATTGGTGTTGCAGATACAACAGCACTAATATACCCGGAGAGGTGTTAGCTGCAAATTTTTGCCCAAGTTTGCGCATGGGACCATGGAGACGAAATTTATGAGCTTCCCTTCTGTGATGTGGTCGAACATGAAGGAGGCATGACCAATGGCAGAACTACAGTCAAAGGATAATCAACCCCACATACCATGAGAAGAAGAAGAAATTTAATTGTGCAGCCGTTGGCTATTACAAAATATAAAATAAAATATAACAAATTACGTACCATAACAAATACTTAAAACAAATACAAAAGCAATTTCCAATTGGGTTAAATACATCTCGATTACACCTTATTTAGAACCTACTTTAAGAAATTCCCCTACTCCCCAATCCCAACATCTACCGCCCTGGCATATCTATATACACATTGCTAGTGGTCATGCCTCCATGTTCTCATTGTGATTTATACCTACGGGCCATCATCAACCCTAAATTGGTCATTTGTCTGGACACCAAGGAATGTAATGGATTTAGCAACAGCCTCAAGGTGGGTATAAGCTCATTTACCGACAGCCGAAAAGGGAGAGAGTCCTGTAGTCTCTTTCTGGGGACTACCAGTGCAGGAGAGTGAAAAAGTACGTGAACAAGTGAAGCGACCTCCTGGGAATCACATAAAGCACAAAACCTTTCAGCTCTAGATAAACCCGCATATCAGCCTTGGAGTATTTTGGGAGAAAAGGCACCACATCTCAGCTGGGTAAAAGCCTGTCTAGTGGGGACATCACCCCAGACAAATAAGTAGTTGGATCTCAGGGGTAAAGAAGATGGGGGAAAGTAGTACTGAACAGCTCTTTGGTCCCTTAATCGGGCCTCCTCCAGCTGAATCTCTTGGTCCACCACCCTTTTAGCTATTAAGGATTTAGCCACCTCATACCCTACCTTCAGCAAAAGATCACATGAAAAACCCAACTTTTGGATTTCCTCAACCATCCCAAGGTTCCATGAATTTAGTAAATTATGTGTTACTGATAATGTAAACAAGGAACCATCATTCCCTGGGAACAAGTACTTTTGAAGCCAATAATTTAGCATCGCAAGCAGTGCTGTCTGTCTGAGCGTGCCACAGTGAGCTTCCACTAATATTACCTGAGGGGTGCCCCTAGGTAAACCCAGAATTTTCCTCAAAAACCTGTTCTGAATCACTTCCAACCTATTCAGGTATGTCGGGCTCCAGACAGAAATTGCGTACGTGATTTGAGGAATCACTTTTGCCCTAAATAGATGCAGGGCTGGATGTACTAATTGTCCTCCCGGCCCCAAGTAAAACCCAACTATAGCAGCTATAGTGTATTTGGTCTGTGCCCTCACTGCTTCGAAATGGGCCCTCCATGCGCCGGAGTCAGAAAAAATCACCCCCAGGTACTTATAAGCAGTAACTTGCTCGATTGGTGAACTGCCCATTTTCCAGCGGTGCTTCCTATGATGGCTGGGGTGCCCCATAACCAATACCTTAGATTTTTCATGATTTAGCACAAGGCTCTCATTTTGGCAATAGGTTCCAAACCGATCCATCACCCTACGTAACCCAACAAAGACTGAGACACCAATACAGCATCGTCTGCATACAGGAGGGCAGGGACAGATCTATTCCCCACAACTGGCGCATGCGAATCTATTTTATTTAGGTAGGCAATCACATCATTCAAGAAGAAGTTAAACAGCATAGGGGCCAAAATACATCCCTGCCTCACCCCTGAAGCAACTGAAACTCTGGGGGTCAATCCTCCACATGTTGAACAACGGACCTGCAGGGAATTATTTGTATGGAGCTTCAATATTAAAAAGAGGAGGCAGGGATCGATCGAGGTCTTTTGCAGTTTATACCATAGGCGAGGTCTAGAAACTGAGTCGAATGCCATATGGAGGTCAACAAAGCACAAAAAAAGATCCTGCTGTCAGTCCAGGGCTTTCTTAATAATTGCATCCAGGACCAGTACATGGTCCATTGTAGATTTGCCCTTTTGGAAACCCGCCTGTTCTATCTCCAACATGTTTGTGGAATCCATCCACTTTGGGAGTTTTAATAGCAGGAAGCGGGCATACAGTTTCCCCACCACACTTAACAGGCTGATGGGGCAATAGTTTCTGGGGGAAGCTGGATCCCCCTTCTTAAAGATGGGGCACACAATACTGGTTAACCATGAGGCTGGAATCTCACCATACTCATTGATATCAGTGAAAAGGGGGGCCAAGATGCCCGCCCACCACTCAGGGGCACACTTCAGGCATTCCGACGGGATATAGTCCTCTCCTAGAGTCTTACCAGCCTTAAGTTGCCAGATTAGATCCTGAATTTCCTCCATAGAGACAGGCGGCCACTGTGGGAAACAGTTCTCTGTGTGGAGAGAAACAGCAAGGCAATCAGGAGAAGAAAGAGAAAAAATTCCTGTGTAGTATTGAACCCATTGTGCTGAGGGGATGTGAGAAGCTGTGGTGGCTTTTCCACTTAGTCCAGCAGAACGGATTAGTCCCCAAAATTCCCGAGAGTCCCCCTTGTCCACTGCTCTCAGTAGTCTGCCTCCTCTTTTGTGCTGGAAATCCCGCTTCTTATGGGACAATAACTGCATGTACCTCGATCTACCCTATTGGAGCAGAATACGACGGTCCTTCGTGGGGTTTGAGCAGACCGCCTGCACTACTCTCCGCAGCGAGGATCTCTCAATTCGACAATCTTTATTGAACCACCCCTGGCTGAAATTACTATGGTGCAAGGATCTAATGTCTGAGAGGATCGGGGCCAATTTCCTCACCAAATCCTCATAATATGAAATACTATCACTACCCATACCCTCTATAACTGCTTTGCATACCTCTGCTCCCAGAGATAAAATGAAAGTCATCAGATGGGCTTCTGTCTCCTTGGTCCATTTGACTCAAGACACGGTTGCTCCAGAGGACAGTTCAGCTTCAACTGCTTTTCCCTTCCCCAAAAGGGGAACCTCTAAATCCTTCCTAATTGACAAAATCAATGGAAAGTGATCTGACTCCACTCTTGGGCTAATCTTTAAAGATTGAATATTTTGGGTAAAACCTTTAGAGGCCAGGAAATAATCTATTACACTGGAACCGGTGTATGAATGGTAAGTGAAGTTTCCCATCCAGTTGCCTCGCACACGACCATTTAGTAAAGCTAAGTCAAAAGTGTCACAGAAATTAAACAAAAATCTTGACTCAGAGTTAACCACCCTGTCTCGAGAGGATCTTGCTGCCAATTCCATAGAATCCGAGGACTCATACAGCTGCGGCCCGGTCGATACTGCCTCTAAATTGCCCGTCCTAATGTTGAAATCACCTCCGACAATTAAAGTAGCCACAGGATACAGTTTCTTTGCCTCATCAAACATGGCTGTGGCTATATCCCAAAAATTATCAGGGAAAAAGGTCGACGATGCTGAGGGTAGATATATGATATCAATTAGTAAACCATAACCCAAGGGGAAAGTACAATAATAAATTACTAAATTAGATTTTTAAAAATTCACTCGTTTCACTTTAATCCAAAGTTTTTTGGCAACTAACAAAGCCAAACCTCCGCTGGGTCTACCAGAGGAGGCTGATGAAGTAGCATGAGTACAATAAACATTGAAACCCCCACAATTAAAATCATACGTACTCCAAGTTTCTTGTAACAGTAAAATATCTAAGCCTACAATAAAGGCATTAAAATTCCTGTCCAACTGGCAGGAGTTCCACCCCTCAATGTTCCAAGAAGCAAACGCAAAGTCAACAGGAACATCCAGTGGCAGTCATGCCTCCTCCCCGGAGGTCAAGGGGTAGACCCCCAATGATCTCTCCAGGGGGCTGACCCCCCAGTCTAGGGGACGAGTGGGCCACTAGATCAGAGTCCTGTCCACCAGACTGATCCTGCAAACAATGCAACAAGCTGTCCCCCCCAGAGAGCCCCTTAGGAACCTCAGAGTGGAGGGTCCTCCCAACCACTGGATCTATCCATGAGCCATCCCCCACATAATGACAAAGATCTCAAGGTTCCTCTCCTGGGCGCTGTAGTGACCGATGAGACCACCGGAAGAGGCACATTTATACATTGGGGTGCCACAAGGGGTGACACTCCTTGCCTCTCACGTTTCGAAGGAGAGACTCTATGATGTTTCAGGTCCCTCAGTTGGATACAAAGCTGGTCTAAATGGGATATTAAATTACCCTGAGACAATACTGCTGAGGGAGCCTTCTCCACTCTAGCACATAAGGCTGAATTATTCGTGGCTAGTGGAGCAGGAGGAAGATTATTTGGCAAATCTACCTCTATTTCTGTTGAATTCAGGCCATTTCCCCTAAGGGGTGGTCTTGAGTCTCCCTCTTTGCGGTTAAACCGGGGGGAGGGAGCTTCTTAACTCCCGAGGGTAACGGCCTAGAAATCCCAGTAGGAAGGGGATCCTGAGAAGGAGGAAATACTTCCTCCTGACACACCAAACCCGAAAGGGTCCCATAAGCTCTGGTGGGGTATACGGCAGACATATTCAGTTGGGATCGCTTATCCATTATAAAGTTTACCCATAGTTCAGAATTGAACTTTACATTTACTAAGTGCCTAGATTTTGACTTAACCAGAAATTTTACCATAGAGATGTCGTGTCGTGTAATCGGTTCATTTAAGAGAACCCGTAGGTGTTCGGCCACGTCCAGGGGGGTGTCCCAATGTGGGACCCACCCACTAACCGGGGAAAGAACAACAAAAATAAGATTAAGTTGCAATAGTTCAAATATTTCTGCACCCAACGATTCTAAAGTTTGCTTTGTGGAAGCAGGAGCTAATACAGGAGCTAAAACTGGTGGAATATCAGAGTCAGAGATTTTTAGCTGTGGAGGTTGAACACCAAGACCCCCGTCCTGCCTCCTAGTATTACAAGGAACCCTCAAATGCAAAATAGAACCTGGGGAAGATCCATTTTCCCATTTAACAGATTCATTTGCTGAAACATGAAATGTAGTGTTTCTGTGGTTAATGTCACATGGTTGGTTAAAAAATCCGTTAAACAGTCACTGTTCGGCAAAATAGTCATCTTTAAATGCTGGTGTCTTTAGGCTGTTCTTACAAGGGAGCAAAACCTGGGGGACTGGAGGTATCGGTCTGGATTGCTCCAGAACAGGCAGTGGTGGGCCAAGTTCAGGTGTTGCAGAGACACTGCCATACTGGTGGGAAGTAGAGAGCCTACCATTACCACATAACGGGACTGGGATGTTTCACAAAAACCCATCAATTTTCCTCTGCTTCGCATATGCTGTTATTGGGAGCGATGAGTCAGCAGGGTCAGTTCATCCTCTCTTGTTACTCACAGTTGCCATTATCGATATTGCCCCAAAGAAACACGAGAACAAGAGGACCCCCAGCGCCTCTGGCCAATGCCTAAGGCCGCACGCGCAGCCCTTAGGTGCACATGCCCACAGCGCGCATGCTTGTGCCGCCTCGGCTTTAAATCCCCGCGGCGGGAGCAAGACCAATCAGGGCATTTGGGGAGTCTCTGATGTTGAACACGCCGCAGCTGCTCACCCTTCCAGCAGTGGAGGCTTGATCCCTGCCTCCTGATGACTTGCAGCAAACCCATGGTCTAACAGGGGACCAACCACCCCGATCACACATGCCTCTGGAACTCAATCAGTTTCCCTCCCCGGGCACACGCTTGTGCTGCCTTGGCTTTAAATCCCCGCGGCAGGAGCAGGACCAATCAGGGCGTTTGGAGAGTCTCTGATGTTGAACACGCCGCAGCTGCTCACCCTTCGAGCAGTGGAGGCTTGATCCCTGGCTCCTGATGACTTGCAGCAAACCCATGGTCTAATGGGGGACCAACCACCTCGATCACACACGCCTCTGGAACTCAGTCAGTTTCCCTCCCCCCACATACCATGATGAGCTGCAGTTGTGTCGAGTGGCAGGTACTTCTGATCGCAATCAGGCTGTCATATTCTGGGATCACATCACCCATGCCCTTCCCACCATACAGCAATGTCATTTTGTAACTGGGAGCGTAGTCACATGCATGTAACTGCCAAGGTACAAATGCCAAACAAGCCTACAGAACCTATACACCCATACTGAGACCACCGGAATCCAAGAGGATGCCATAAATGGCCCACACAACCCCCTGTTTAGTGTATATGATCAACTATGTGCCAGGTCTATCAAGTTCTTCATCCCTCTCTCTGGACTCATCAGAAAAGAAGCCTAGATCCCCTCATGTCACCAAGGCAACCAGCGATAGTGCTGCCAGCAACTCCTCTGTTGGGCCTACCAAAACAATCTCCACCATCAGGGCATGCTGATGCCAGCTGAATTGGGTAATGTCTGAGGTGCAAGTCCTCATTCAAATCACCATGACAGATCCACTACGTTCAATGGGACGAGATGGATCAATAAAGGCTTTGAGTGAACATAAAGCTTTCTGGATGTCCCTTAGCAAGAAAGTCACTGTTCTAGGCTATCACCCAAGATCAGCTAAGGGATGCAATCACAAAGGGTAGACCCTCACCTGCAAGGTTGAAGTCTTGTCTGGGAGCTGTGGAGGAGAACATAAGTAGTGCCATACTGGGTGAGACCAATGGTTCATCAAGCCCAACTTCCTGTCTCTGACAGCGTCCAATCTCGGTTGCCTGGGAGAAGTACCCAACAGGTCCAAACAGGCAATTTGCTCCCTGTTGTTCACTCCCAGCTCCCAACAGTAAGTCATTACATCCCCTAAACCTACTTGGTTAATAGTCATTAATGGACCTAGTCTCCAAGAATTTAACCAATCCTTTTTAAAACCTAGCCTGTGTTCCTGGTTCACAGAAGGCTCCATCCCTTGTGGAATGGGAGGCTGAGATGACAGCGGTAGTCAGAGTAGAGGTTGTGTTGGGATTCAGCGGTGGCTTGGAAGATGGTAGCGATGCGTACATTTGTTCTGTCTGTGAATGGCTATGCTATTATGCTTGCAGTGAGGGCAATGTGATGGTGTGTATTGCTGAGGACCAAGCATTAGGGGAGTGAGCTGCATGTCACTGTTGCCATGGCAACCTTCCCCCATGTTGACAGGCACACCGCATCAGTCTGTCAGGGATCCTCAGCACATGGGATTGTCTGCAGACACTAAGACATAACTACATCTGAGTTGTCCCTCAGTTATAGTTATAGGATTACACGGTGACCTTGTGCTAGCTATGCCTTGCTGGGTATCTTGCACCCTGTAGTTAAAGACAGCCCCAATGGACAAAAGTTTAGGGTCTTCTGTCTCTGTCACTACAAGGTGCTGCTGCTGCTGCCGCCACAAGTCACACTGCAAGTGGAGTCACACTGTCCTTGGCCACCCAACAACAAACACGTAATCACAAAATGAAACAACAGCAAGACATGACTTATGAAAATCATGCATGGCCGCAATCAGGTGTCCAAAAGGTGGTAGGACAAAGAGCCTAGGAGGAGGACTCAGTACAGGGACAACCAAGTGCATGTAATTGTTTGTGATGGCTATAGGTTCAATGAGAACAGTTGTACTGTGCAAGTACACTTTCCTCCCCCTTTCAGATGTACCACCCCATAGATTGCATCTGGTGGGAAACATCATGACAAGACCCCACAGCATGCAGCAGGTACATAATAGACATGCCACAGATAGCCATCCCCTCTGATGGGACATAACAGACATCCAGTGTCGACATATCACGAATCCATACCTTCTCACAGATTCAGATGATGATACCTGAGAGGATCAGGGAAACCCTACAGGCAGATGTTCTGCCAAGTATTCAGGTATGGGGGGCATTGAGTGGGACAGCTAAGGAAGGTAAGGGTAGGAAGTGAGGGTCGCCATCGGGCACAGTCTGCTGAGGTGACCTCTGACACTCCTGTAGTTGTGGTTCTTGGTGATATTACTCGTGAACAGTAATTGATGATGGTAATAGCAGGAATGCACCACAGCTTAGTTCTGATGGGGACTTGATAGCTGCTATGGAGTTCACAAGTGGCCATTTTTGCAAGGTATCTGCAATGAACATCGGGTTACCTTTTCCCTTCTCTGTACCCAGGGATCTGTAGCACAAGGAAACGTTGCAGGACCTGGGATAAAGTGAGATATAAATTTAAATAAATAAATCCCAGACGGTTTACAGGGGTATAAGAAGAATAAATACTTGGGAGATGATTGGTGAATTTGGGGGCATGGACTGCCTTGATAGTTGTAGTAAAGCTTTGTATTCTCCCCCTGGCCCTGCGGTGGGAGAAACTGCCTCAGTGAGCAGCAGATGGGAAGCTATGGAGCCCAGTTTAAAGGGCCAGCAACCTCTGCTGACACAGTTGTGTATTTTAATTGTGGGCTGGATCCAATGCCTGTTAAGCCAATGGGAGTTGACTCGTATCCTTTTTGCTAATATCCAACTTGCAATACATTGTGGTATATTTTATTTCTTCTTTATAATACTATCCAAGATGCATTGTGAAGCTTCAGCATTGTAAAAATGAATGCTATCGTCCTGTTCTTTTAAGGTTGGATGGAGTGACCAAGACAGGGTTTATGTTGGAAGAGGCAAATTCACCTGTTCAGTTAAATATATTACGGCAGTTGGTGGGTATTGGTTTTTTTAATTAATAATGTTGATTTAAAATGGTTTTTATTATATATTTTTAGGATGTTGTTAGCCGCCCTGAGATGCTTGTAAGCAGGAGGGGGTGAGATATAAACTTAATTATAAATAAATAAATAAACAAATGTTGCACACAGTTCTCTTGTTTCCTAGGGGAAGCAATGTCCTCCCACATTGGGGGGTGGGAGGGGAACTTTTAAGTATTCCTTTCCCTGGTCAGGAGTATGATCTTTTTTCTTGGTCATTCCTGTCTTTGTTCAATATTTAGAATGGGGAAGGTGCATAAATATTCCAAGAATGCTGACGTTTAAATGTTCTACAATTTAAAGATCTATTTAAAATTAAGCACGCTTAATAAAAAGCATTTATGAGGTATTCCAAACTACCGTCTAGTACCATCATTCAGATACATAGCAAGCAGGGTTATTTACAGCTTCATAAACAGGGATGTACATGGATATTTTAGCAATGCCCTACAGTACATCTTTCAGCTGCAATAAAATTTGAAATGGGCACTGAAGTCACTGATCTATATGACAGCAGGAATCTGATTTCAAGAAAGGCTTTTTGGTTTTAATTTTTGATGCATTGTGTGGGTTATGTTCTGAGATAGTAGAAATCTGCATGAGCAGAAAAATCTGTAAATTCTGAGGATTTGGGGATTTCTTGCAGATTTTGAGGTGTTGTCCAGAGTCTAATCTTTCATTGAAGTTGCAAGTCACTCTGATTGGGTGAAGATCACCTTGACAATATGAATCTGCTGGTTGTGTCATCACTTCAGCTTCCACACCTGAAGCAAGATTATTAAGACAAGTGCCAACTCCATACTAATTTCCTTAACGGACAGTTAAATTTGAAAATGTAATATTTTACAAGTCAAACTAATTAATCATTATACTGCTAGAATACTTTTACCCAAAACATCCAGCCAATGAGCCATATTCAATAATGTCAGCATCACTGATAATATGGCATATTAAGCCCAGACTTCCTGCTGTTCAATGGCACACATTCTTATCTGTCATTGTGAAAACAGACATGCACTTTAACTCCACTTTATCACTTTAACATTTCTTATACTTGTTTCATAAGAATACAGCCAATACATCCCTGCAACATGCATAAAATGTTAATTGGTGTTAAAGTGGAGTTACATGCATATCTGTTTTCACCCACTGAGGATGAAGAATCTCTTTCTCTTTGACTATGACAGGAGAGTGGCACAACAGGTAGACAGAGGCAGTCTGATAGAAATGATCAACTGGATATCAGCACAGAGGCTGGACACTTACATTCATCATTAAGGAGTTGTTGGGAAGAGATCACTGCCTTCGTAAGGAGTTTACTGAAGAGTAGAAGGGAGCGAAGTTATCATAAAGCCAAGTTCTTAAGGTTGTAAATCCAACTTAATATGTCCCCAGAAGATAAATATCCTATGTCAAGCAGATCATCATTGACATTGCTGATCTGCGGATCTAGAGCTCTTTGTGCATTTTCTCTTAAACTCAATCCAGTAAAAACATAATGAGCTCAGAGTTTATCATAATAATTTTTTATATATTTACAATTGCCATCATTTTGATATTTGGTCATTTCCTGAAACTATGGAGGTTATAGAACAGAAAATAAAAGTAGTAAGAAAATAATTTAGTCAATGTAGTATTCCACTTTTGTGCATAGGCACAAACATAATACCCAATGGATTTCTA
This sequence comes from Sphenodon punctatus, assembly GCA_003113815.1. NCBI lineage: Eukaryota > Metazoa > Chordata > Lepidosauria > Sphenodontia > Sphenodontidae > Sphenodon > Sphenodon punctatus. The sequence continues at coordinate 33,242 of QEPC01000075.1, forward strand.
TTGTGCCATCTCATATCGGTCCTGATCGCCATTAGGATTTCAGCAGTTGGAGGTGGCTGAACAAGGGCTGTGTGTTTCCTCTTCTTGCCACAAAACTAGGATGTCAGGTTTTGCTAGTACCAGCTTTGTTTTTCTTAGAGTAGGTGGGAAAGATTAATGTTCTGGAGAGGTTGACAGGTACCAAGAATGGGAACTGTCCCAGGTGCTGAAACTCTTTCAAAATGTTTGTTGTTAAAGAATACAGCAAAGAAGGCAAGGACTTCTTGTCAGGTGCCAAAAGGTTAATTCAAGCAGCGTTGCTTGTGTCTACAGATCAGTTTCAATTTTCGGTTGGAAGATGTCAGGCTGCTATATAGGCCTAATTGTGTCATTACTTAAGTCTAGTGTGTCAGAACTGTCTGTACCAACTTAAGGATCAACCTAGATAGTTAATTCAGTGAAGATACTGCAATGAGTAAAGAGCTGAAGGATACCAGTATGAAATTAGATGTTTGCCATCTCTGCTGTCAAATAAAATAGAAGAGGCAAAATGAGGATCTAATCTTCTAGTACCGAGACCCAGTTTTGGCTTCTTCCCACAATATGTATGTTTAATATTAAGACATCACTCTGCACTCTCTCACCCATGTAAAAAACCCTGTAAAGTCTAAGGCAAGGGCTGGGAACCCCTAGACCTCAATCCACTTCCAGACCATACTAGCTTTCCTTCTCACCCATTACACCTTCCTTTCTCTCCCCTTTCCTTTTTTTGCCTGGCCAGCAGAGTGGGAGTAAGACCTCTTTCAGAAGTGAAGGGTACTCCAGTTAATCCCCATCCTTCTCGCAAAGCACTCCAGTGCCCCCTGGACACTCCGGCAGACCACTCCACTGGTTCCTGCCCATTTGCAGTCTGTTCTGGCCTACAAAGCTTGATGGGGAAATTCCAAGTGACCTTTAGTGGGGAGAAAGTTTCCCACTCTTGTTCTAAGGGCAACAGCAAGGCTCTCTATAGAGTTGCATTGGGTAACACTTAGGTATCTGTGGGTAACACTCACATTTTCTGGGCACCCCAATAGGGTACATGCTCCCCCCATCAACTACTCAGTGCCTGAAAATGCAGGTATTATGGGGGTATCACAGGATGCCAATACCAGCACCTCTGGCTCCCCAGACTGACTCCCCTCACAAACCAAGCGGCTGCTCCTGACTCCTGCCTGCTCCCTGCTTCTCCCCAGCCCATGCGCTGCTCAACTGAGCAGAGAACTTTCCTGTTCAGCTTTTTCTGAACAGCAGGGGGGGGGGGGAAGTGAGGAGGCCTCTTTCCCTCTGTGTGTGCCCCCCTAATGGGTCCTTTCTTCCCAGGGGTACCCATATCAGAGCAGCAAAGCATGCTGTCCCATTTGGGGTCCCTCTGGGAACAGGGGTCCCATTAGGGAGGCACACACAGATGGGCAAGAGGCCTCCTCTCTTTCTCCTTTCTCAGAAAAGTCTAAGCAGGGAATTTCCCTGCTCTGCTGAGCAGTGTGTGGACTGGGGAGAAGCAGGGAGCAGTCAGGAGTCCACACCAAAGGAGCCAGCAGCCCAGCCCGTGAAGTGAGTTATCCCAGGGATTTGGGTAGTTCGTCAGGACATGTTCAAGTACCACTCAGTGCCCAAATGCAACCATGGCAAGTCCAGCATCCCAAATTCAACAGGGTGCTCAACTGACTGGGTACCCAGTTGAAGCTCTGCTCCCTACTGAAGCCATCTTTTGACACTGACGTCCTTGCCAGTTATCAGCCAGCCTCTTTAGGGAAGTTTACTGAATGGGTACTGTCCCAGCAGCTCCAGGGGCATCTGGACTGCATTGGTTTCCTTGATCCCTTGCAGTCTGGCTTTCATCCGGGCCATGGCACTGTGATTGTACTTGTGGCCATGTTCGATGATCTGCACCAGGAGTTGAACCAAGGTCAGTCCACTCTTAGGATTGTTAGATTTTTCAGTGGCTTTTGACACAGTTGACCATGAGATGCTGGTGACGTGCCTGCAGGACCGTGCTGGGGTGGGAAGAACTGTTCTTGAATGGTTCCATTCTTTCCTGGCCAGAAGAACTCAGCATGTAGTTCTGGGGGATTGTACATCTTCCCCCTCGGGAACTCACGTGTAGAGTTCTGCAGGGATCTATTTTGTCCCCTCTCCTGTTCAATGTCTACACGCAGCCTTTGGTCGAGATCATAAGAGGGTTTGAGTTTCAGTGTCATCAGTACACTGACACCCAACTTTACCTTTCATTTTCATCAGACCCAGTCCTGGCAGTCTCGGCATTTGCCCAGTGTCTGGCTGTGGTAGGGGATTGGATGAGGACGAGTCATCTGAAGCTGAATCCTGACAAGATGGAGGTGATGTTTGTGGGTAAGGCTGAGGGAGTAGAGGCTCCCATCCTTGATGGGGTGCATCCCTCCTTGGTTTCTCAGGTTCGGAGTCTGGGAGTCCTCCTCAATTCATAGCTCCACGTGGATGCCCAGGTGGAAGCTGTGGTGAGGAGTGTGTTTGGTAAACTACATCTGATCCAACATCTTCAACCATACATCTTGGCATCATCATCCATACATTCATCACTTCAAGACTGGGCTACTGCAGCACATTCTACGTGGGGCTATCATCGGTGATGACCTGGAGGCTGCAGCTGGTGCAGAATGTGGCATCTCACCTCCTGATGGGGACAGGCCACTGAGACAATAGACAATGTAAAATATGGTTGTTTTGCCAGGCATTTGGCGAGGGGAACAGGTAGTGGTGAGAGGGTTGTTTGGCTTTTAATATTTTGTATTTTAAAATATATTTTTTGTATTATGTTTTAGTTTATGCTGTACACCACCCTAAGCTGCCATTGGCCATGAGGGGGCGGTATGTAACTAATGAAAATAAATAGATACTGAACCTGATAACCAATTACTAGCTCCGTTTTGTCACAGTGTGCATGTAATTACTCACCTACTATAATGATGTAACCTTGTGCAGTTTGACTTCCAAATCCATGAGATCATGTACTAGATTTTTAAGAACACTCTGAATGAAAAAGGGTAATGGGTATAAAGTGAAATGTGAACAACTGCACTCTATCTAGGACAACAGAGGGTAACCTAAACTAAATCAGATAACCACAGGTTCAGCCTAAAGCACACCTTCCAAGGCCAGAAGGGGTTCCTGCTGCTGCTAGTCAGGGCAAGCTAGGCATATAGAAGACATGTAGTTCCCAATGTTCAGAATGATCACAGGGGAGGGAGGGAATCACATGATTGCAGGACTCCTGCTACTCCTGCTGTATGGGGAGACAATGTAGTAGCCAGGCAAGTGCCCAGCATAATGGGATATGCACAGCTATGCTTCTGTTGTCAACGGTGGTAGCAATCGCTTCTCTGCAGCTTTTTGTCACTGCTCTGTAGTGCCTCACTGGCAGTTAAGGCTGCAGCTCAGAATTCCCTTCCATGCACTCTGACAACGGGCTATGGGTTGACATTTAGGGGCTATTTACAGTACACAGGGTGATGGCTGCACATAACTAATCTAGGACTCTCTCTCTCTCGGCAGTTCATCGCTGAGGATGTCACCATGCGAACTTTGTTCAGTTCCTTTGTAGAAGAAATATTGCTACCATGTACTGTAATTGTCCATAACACCTCAATTGCTGCACAATTAATGCAAAGTTTGGAACCATTACAGTGGAGTTTTTGAATGGGAGGAGAGTATGGACTGACACTTGTATTCAAGTTCATTTTGCGACAACAATACCAGAACATTTGCAGAGACATGCAACACAGGACATTTGCTGCACATCTGGTTTTCAGCTTGGAAAGGCTACCCACTCTTATTTTCATTCTAAGTCAGTAGCCAAATGGAACTTTCTAACAAAAAACTGAAAGGTAAAGTACCAGTAGAAAATTTGTAATAGTTTATTGATAATGGGCTTCCCAGACATCTTTAAAAAGTATAACAGACACATGAAATCATCCTAACACTAGCAATTTCTAAAGCTATTCACAGCAATATTGTGAAACATTAAGATCCAAGAAACAATGAATTTGATTGATTTGCCATGTGTTTTAGCTCATAAATTCATTCTACATCATTCCTGACGTGAGTTGAACTGACTCTAGGATCAATACAATTTTTTACAGCTTCAGTAAGCCACCTGGATTAGATTTGGGTAGAAATGATCATTGTCTCCAATGGTTTTAGTTTATCATGTTCTGGACTACAAGAGTTGAGATAGATTTGGATCATTGTATGACGAAACGCCAGTAGGGGGGCGCTATACAGCTGAGCCACCCACCTCACTGTGTTTCTCCAAATCTCTGACCAGGGGTTCCCACAGCTGGCAAACCCCCAAAAACCCTTAGTATTCCTCTGCCACTACCTGAGGGTAATTCAGAGGGCATTTACACCCTTCAGGGCATGTGAACCCCACAAGGTATAAAGCCCACAGCTTCCCAAGAGCATTCCTTGTTCCTGGCACTTTTTTCTCAGGGTTTCCTCCCTGCGTTGGAGGCCAAACCCCAGAGTTGCCCTAGGAAGGCTTCTCTTGGTTCCAAAGCTGCTGGCTTCTAGCCAAATAAGGAGTTTTCCCCTCTCTCCTTGCCTTAGTAGCAACTCTTGGCCACCCAGCCCAAAGGAGGTGTTTAATGCTCAGCCAATAATGCGCGCACACACACACACACACACACACCCAGTAGGGTAAAAGTAAGCTTAGACTTTACTAGTACATATACAAAAGGAATAAAAGTACAGATCCACAGGCTGATAACTCCTTGAGCAAAGCAAGTCAGTTCTTAGGGGTCTGGTAACCCTTTTGAAAGGTGCCTATCTATTACAGTTCTGATGGAGCAAGCAGGCATTTACTCTCAGAGAGTCAGTTAGTCCTGGTCTGATTCTCCATAGGTGATGATTTTCCTATGGGGTCCAAGTCTTGAGCTGGCTAGGCCAGCGTTGCAGAGTTTAGTCACTTCACCACAGTCCCAGAGCAAAGACAAGAGCCAAGCGAGCCCCAAATGCCTGTGCTGGTCCTTTTAAAGCATTCTTGACCTTCTCTCGGATTTGTCCAGGAGGGTCAGCTGGGCTTTAGTCCAGCAGCCCCTCTCCTTCTGTGATTCGATCATCCAATGTTACCTGTTTCAGGTATAGAGCCCTTCCCCCCCACCTTAGGAATTTCAGGAATGAGGAAGTCCCAAATCTGCTTGGTCACTGGCCTATGCATTCAGCGGAGCCTGTTTTGCAGTTCCCACAAGGGGGGGGGGGGTGTCCTGTGGGGGCAAAGGCCATTTTGCCACAGGTTGATCCTCATTTTTAAAATGGTTTTGAACTTTTGATTATCATAGTTGATGTAGAAATAAGATATCCAACCAAGACTAGAATTTTTAGCCTCAAAAACATAATTGTTTCCCTAGTGGGATTATTCAGCATTCCATGTTATGAACTCTGAGAGCAGAGGGTAGTTAGTGAAGAGAATGGAAAATCATAAGATTGAAGTAGATGCTGAAGAGTCAGAAGACTGAAGTTTTAATAATAATTGCAGAGAAAACTTATGGAAGAGTCTAGAATTTATCACTTATTCTGCATTTCCTTCACTCTCTTTATCTGCAAATTGGAACCATAACACTGTCTACATTGTGAAGCCAAATTCGTTATTTTTTAAGTAGTGGAATGGATCGTGAAAGGTCTACTAAAAAAAAAAAAAATAAAAAAAAAAAAAAAGGAAGAGGTGGACTAAAATAGCAACACTATTGACACATTTTTCAGTTTTCTTCAAAACTCCATTTATCAAAAATGAAGAAATGATTTACAAACATTGGTGGAGTTTGGTTTCTGCTGACCTCTGAAATTCTTGAATGGAAGGGGTTATAATAAAATAATAATAATAATAATAAATTTTTATAATGTCCCCTGCCATGGCACTCGGAGTGCTTTACATATAACTAATAAACACAACTTTTAATCCTCACAACAACCGTGTGAGGTAGGTTAGACTGGGTGATTTTTTTTTTTTTTTTTTATTCTCCCAATGAGTTTCTGACTATGGTAAGGCTTGAACCAGAGTCCCCTCTACCTCCTGGTCCAAGTACTTCACACTTAGCCATTACACACATACATATGTTTATATGCAAACACAAAGGGTTATGTTATAAGCAAATCTATTTTTGCAATGTTAAATCTGCTATTGTTTCACCCTGTTTCAGTTATGAAAGACCACTATGCAGAGAATTGAGATCTTACATTACTTCAGACTTTACATATACGTAATCTTTAATCGTCTCATGACTCACACCTGCTCCTGATGCTCACAAGGACCCCTCACTTATGTTAGACATTTTATTATATGCATTGGCATTTTCCCAACAGCAGCTTCAAATGCATTGGTACTAAATCAGCCCGCCCCAAACCATATTAGGTTGGTAGTGATCAGACTCCAGCAGCACCATCTGAAAAGTTTGTAGTGAGTTGATGATCTCATTGCAGTTCCCTATCCACAATGGTACACACCACCCATCAATAAATTTTGACCACCCTCCCCTCCTCCTACATGCAGATTTTGTGAAAATGAACACTAGCACATATTTTTCTGTTACTTCCTCTTATGTACCATATGTTTGGTCAATGGATTGTATTTAGCCCATTTCTGAAGTCAGCACAGCTATAGAGAAAACCACATAAGACAAATGCTGGTAAGCACTTTCATTTTTAAAAAGGAATTCTTTTTCCTAGTGCTTGTGGAGCAAGTCTGGGAAAGTAATAGAAAGATCCTGATTTAGCTTTTCTCTAATGAGTAAAAAGTTCTATGAGTGATCACTAGAAAAGTCTGCAGCTGACTTTTTAAAAAGCAACTCTCCCCCCGCCTAGTAAAAAAATCTGGTAATCGGTCTCACAGTTTGTGAGTGCAACTGCTTTATCATCAAAGAAATGATGAACATTTGCTGGGACAGCAATAGCCAACAAGCAGAATCTCAATGGCCTTGTGAAGTCATAAAAATTATAAGTACAGTATAGCACACACTGCAGCTCCTTAACAGTTATGCTCTCCTCTGCAACTCTTTCACCAGCAATCAGGCTAGAGACAGAGACCTTTATCTTCCCCTTTTGCTTGCTTATTATCACAGATAAAGCTTCCCCCACCCAAGCATCAGTCTCCATTACCCAAGAAATTCTTCATTTGTAAGTATCACCAGAACAAGTCACAGAGTTGTCTACTTTCATTCATAGCAAATCTAAAATTGAGCTGCTGATTCAGCTTTTATAAAGACCTTCACAGCCAAGCAGCAACTTCCCCTAAGTGCTCCCAGCTGTGAGGGTATCAGTCACAACAGCAGAGGAGAGGGACAGGTCTAAAGAACCAGCATCCTGCCCCACCAAATGCACACAATCTACCATTCTCTAAAGTTAGTGGAAGCTGGGCCCTTGGGTGGGAAATTGTATCCTGTCTTTGGCTAAATACATACAATTCAAGGTATTCCTTTTTCTCCCACAAGACAATCCTAATGATATTGTATCTATTAAATATAAACCTGTCTGAAATTTATCACCCCATGTCAAACACAATGTGTACTTTTAACCTTGCAAATGGAGCTGCGGTCCAGAATGATGAGCAATTTTTGTAACTTTTCTTTGAGAGCAACTTTGTGACACTCTCCTGCTTTAAAACTGGTGGAAGTACCCAGGTGTAAATACACTGGGGAATTAGCTTTGCTTTTAATTAGAAGCATTGGCTCACTAAATGTTGCAGGGAAGTCCTTCACCCATTAAAGTCAATGGGAGCAAGGGCACTGACTGCAACTGGTGGGGGATTAGTAAGGCAATTTTTCGCTTTGGTTTGCTGTAGCTAAAATAGAGACAGGTGGTGCAGCTGCATCTGGGGCCTGGGTCTCCCAGCTTGGAGGACCAGTGCTTCCTCATGCAGCTGCATTCAGTGCAGTTGGGAGGGACATGAAGGAGGCCCATCCCAACCTACCTGTGCCCCTGACTCTCTGCAAGGAGACACACCGCAGTTCTGCCCTGAGGTTATATTTTGCCCTCTTCTGAGGTTCCAGAGAGGCATCATCTCCTTACCCCAAACCCTCTTGTTTTGCAAACTGCATAATTCAATTAAGCCGTTAAAGAAATGTTTGTTTGTTTTTTCCAGACACCCTTTATCCCATGTCCTGTTCCTGCCACTGAAGCCAAGGTAAAGCATTAAGTGCTGAAAGCTCCTTTTTGTAGCTCAAAGGTTGGGGTGGGGATTGGGGCATTCCTATCCCCCTCCCCCCTGCTCTGAAGGCTCAGGGAGATGCATTCCCTGCCCTCTTATAATTATTTTTGTGATGCAATGCTGCTACACAAGTTACTTCCATCATTACTAAGACTCCACATCTTGGCTTCATCCTGGTGACAACTTAATATTTTGAACCATGGGAATGATAGAAAATGCTTGCAAGCCCTTCACAATGAGTCACTAATAATTCTGAAAAGTGCCAGGTACACAGCTGGCGCTATACAAATGTTTATAATAATAAATTACTATATGGCCACTGCTGAGTTTTATTCCCCAGCGTAGGGCAGTAGTTAGTGGAACACATTAGGCTTCAAAGCCTGTAGGCTTCAATAGATCTCCTCCAGAGTGTTTGCCATTGCTGATCTGTTGCATAATGTTCTTGGCAGAACAAGGATTTGGCAGGAAATTAACCCTTTCAGCCAAGACTGCCACTTGCAGGAGTCATTTAATCACAAATAGCAGGGAATGGGCCCTGACTGTATGTGATGGGAGTCCTTCTTGCTACATCCCAAAATGTCCTTGTGTTACCAACCCAAGAAATGCAAAAATCATGATTCAGATCTCTAAAAATCTTGCGACTGACTTAAATCATGAGATTTTTAAAAAGTAATTTGGATTATTTTTATTGGCCTTCTTGTTTCTGAGACTTTAGATCACACTATAGTCAATCTCCAAGCTTTTCTAGGCAACCATGAGAGCTAGAAACATCTTCTTTTTTTTTAATGAAAGCTGAAATCTTCACAACTTTACAAGAATTCCTGCCCAAAACAAAATTGCCTTTGGGGCCACAATGGCACTGCTGAGCAGCTAACCCTTGCTTTAGACTTCCTTATTATCTCAGAATTACATTTATTTGCATTCTTAATTAAAACAAAATCCACACTATCCCCTCCTTCCCCCAATTCTTTCTCACTAGAGAGGAACATTTTCATAGCCCTGCTTACTGTGATTTATTTAAACAGAGCAAAGTAATCTTTCAACATGTTATGACTGAATTTTTCAAGTATATTCAATCAACTCGTAATAAACCTCACCTAGAGGTCCCGCAGTATAAGAAATATGTTCTCATTTTCCTTCCTTAGCAGCAGGAGGAGGTCTTTGCTAAAGTGAATGGAAATTAAAAAAAATTTAAACCACCTGTAGTTCTTCACTAATGAAAAATGACACTTGCTTTGTTTCATGCTGAGATGCTTGTGTCCAGCACTATTAAGGCAAAATCTACTCCCTATTTTAAAATGTGCTGTATTTAAAACAAGTATTTCCATAAAGATCAGAACAGTGTTTGTCTATAAACTAACTATACCAAGTTCCTAAGAATAACTGAATTTGTCATAGAAGCTTGAATGAGCCTAAGAATCTAAAGGCTGATAGTCATGATTCAACCTCACATTGGGGGGCAGGGGGAATCCACTACCATTACTATCTATACAGGGATAAAATTGCTCACATTGAGCACGACTTTGATGCCACCATTTCAGAGGCAGTGGCAGAGTCAGAGGTTAGGAATGCCATGTCTGGTTGTGATTTATGTGCTGAATTTCAATCAGTGACACCTGCCAAGGCGGTAGATGTACTGGAGTCTGTCTGAGCCACAACTTATGAGTTAGATTCCTTTCCATCCTGGTTGGTTAAGGCCTCCAGAGAGATGTTGAGGCCGGTGTTGGCGGGGGTGATTAACGTTTCCCTTCATACTGCCTCAAGGAGGCTGTGGTCCAGCCTCTCCTCAAAAAATCATCTCTTGATGTTGATGCCCCAGCGAGTTATCAGCCTGTCTCTAACCTTCCCTTTTTAGGGAAGGCTATTGAATGGGTGGTGGTTCATCAGCCGCAGATGCATCTGAAAAGCATCGGTTTTCTTGATCCCACAGAGTCGGGCTTTCGCTCGGGTTATGGCACAGAGACAGCGTTGGTGGCCTTGGTCGACACCCTCCTTGTAGAGCTGGATAGGGGTCATACGACCCTATTGGTTCTACTGTATCAGTACCTTTTGATACGATGAACCATGAGATGTTGTTGGTAATGCACATGCAGGACCTGGTTGGGGTGGACAGAACCATTCTGCAATGGTTCCATTCTTACCTCGAGGGTAGATAGCAGTGAGTGGTACTAGGAACTGTTCTTCATACCCTGGGGCCTCTCGTGTGGAGTTCTGCAGGGTTCCATTCTGTCCCCTCTCTTGTTCAATGTGTATATGAAGCCGCTTGCGGAGGTTGTGCGTGGCTGTGGGGTTCACTGTCACCAATATGCTGACAACACTCAGCTGTATCTGTCCTTTTCATTGGACCCAGGTCCAGCTGTCTCCTTGCTGTCCTGGTGTTTGATCACTGTGGGGGATTGGATGAGGTTGAACTGATTGAAGCTCAAACCTGACAAGACAGAGGTGATGGGGGGGAGGGGAACGCTCCCATTATTGGGGGTGTTCACCCTCTACTGGTCCCATCTGTGCAGAGCCTGGGGGTGCTCCTGGATTCTCAGCTACACCTGGATTCCCAGATGTCTACTGTGGCCAGGGGCGTTTTTCACCAACTACATCTGGTGGGGAGGCTCTGCTCATATGTCTCAGTCTCCACTTTCACCACTGTCATTCATGCATTCAGCACCTCGAGACTGGACTATTGCAGTGGTCTCTGCATAGGAGCCCATGGTGATGGTTCAGAAGTTGCAGCTGCCACAAAATGCAGTGGTTCATCTACTGACTGGGATGGGCCACAGGGAGCACATCCAACCAGTGCTCCGAGCATTGCACGGACTGCCTATTGTCTTCCAGGCCCAATTCAAGGTGCTGGTTTTAACCTTTAAAGCCCTACATGGCCTGGGCCCTGCTTACCTGAAGGATCGCCTCACCCCCTGACTTCCTGGCAGCCCCTACAGTCATCTGGGAGTGCCTTCCTGGAGGTCCTGCATTATCGGCAGGTCCTAACAGATGGGAGGATGTTCTCAATGGCTGCACCGTCGCTGTGGAATGCCCTCCTGGCAGAGATCCACCTCAGCCCGGATCTCCTTGCTTTCCAACAATGCTGTAAAACCTGGCTCTTTTGTCAGGTGTTTGGGGGAGGGGGGGCGATGGGTTAGTGGGGAATTGGGAGGGGTTTATTTTTGCACAAGTCAGAAATTAATTTTATGTATTATTGTTCTGAGTTTTATATTTGTATATTTATATTTATATTGTATTTTATTATATTATACACATGTTAGCCGCCCCGAGTCGCCTTGAACGACAGGGGCAGGGTATAAGTAAAATAAATAAATAAATAAAAGGAGAGGTAGACAATGGGGCTATCTCTACACATTGTTTTTGGAGTGGGTGGGGATTTGCTGGACTTAGCTTAGAATGAAGTTTCAATTTGCTTACAATGACAAAATCCTCCTGCTATTGCAAGCTTGCCTGGGAATGTGGAACTGAGGAAAAGTTTATGAAAACTGGAGAGACTGATCACTACCCTAGACAACAGAGCCACTTCACAGCTACCCCCAGTGCTTAATTTGAATTTGATGATAACATTCAGCTGAATCTATCCTTTTCATCAGACCTGGGTGGTCCAGGGCAGGCTTACATAGTGCCTGCCTGACAGCCTGAACCAATTGAAGCTGGATCTAGACAAAATAAGTGATGTTGGTTGGCCAGCTTTGTTACCTGGGATAGATAAGGATTATTAATGGGCTGACCTCACTGGGTTTTTCCATGTTTGCAATCTTGGGATGCTTTTTGAACCATATCTGCATCTGGAACTTTAGCTTGCGGCAGTGACTAGAAGTAATTCATTGGGGGTTTTGAGACAAGATGCAACCCTGCTTAGCCACCCAGGAGCCACAGAGCCCATTGCCTGTCTGAAGTTGGAGCAGGGGGATCGGTGAGCCACGGAGCACCAATTCATGGCTATGCACATAAGAACATAACTGACTCATACTGAGCAAGACCAGCGGTCCATCAAGTCCAGTATCCTGTCCTCTGACAGTGGCCAATCTGAATCACATGGGAGAAGAACCAACAGTCACAATGGGCAATCCATTCCCCGTTGTTCACTCCCAGCTCCCGACAGTAAGATGTTCATTCTGTAAACTACTTGGTTAATAGTCATTAATGGACCTACTCTCCAAGAACTTATACAGTCCTTTTTAAAACCCAGCTATACTACTGGCCTTGACAACATCCTTTGGTAACAAATTCCATAAGTTAATTATGTGTTGAGTGAACAAGTGCTTCCTTTTATTTGTTTTAAATCTGCCGGCAGCTACTTTCATGGCATGTCCCCTAGTTCTAGTACCATTTGAGAGGGTAAATAACTGTTCCCTATCTACTCGTTCCATACCACTCAAGATTTTATAAACCTCTATAATGTCCCCTCTCAGTCTTCTCTTCTCTAAGCTGACGAAACCATGCTTGTCAATCCTCTCTTTGTACAGAAACCATTCCATACCCTTTATCATTCTCGCTGCCCTTCTCTGTACCTTTTCTAGTTCAGCAATGTGTTTTTTGTGATGGGGTGACCAGAACTGCACACAATATTCCAGGTACAGTCGCACCATTGATTTGTATAGAGGCATTATGACATCCTCAGTTTTATTCTCTATCCCTTTGTGAATAACTCCTAACATTCTGTTTTGCTTTTTTGACTGCTGTTGCACACTGGGCTGAGGATTTCAGTGTATTGTCCACAGTCACTCCCAGATCCTTCTCCTGAGTGATAACTCCTAGCTTAGTACCCAGCATTGTGTATTTAAAGCGTGGATTATTTTTCCCTATGTGCATCACTTTGCACTTGTTCACATTAAATCTCATCTACCATTGTTGCAGTTGTTCACAGTCTGCTCGTGTTTTAACTACCTTGAATAACTTGGTGTCATCTGCAAATCTGATCACCTCACAAAGCACTGTTGGGAAATCTGGAGTGCTCTATGCGGGGCAAACCAAACAACTCCATGGCAACAGATGGCCATGAAGCCCCTGCCTGTATGAACTGGGGCAGTCAGACACACCAACAGACCAGTCTGCCACTCATCTCACAGGCACTTTGGGTGGGGGACATGGCCTTTGCAAATCAAAAGAACTGCCAGAGAGCCTGGATTCCCCGGTGCTCAAGCTGGAGACATGTCAGTTGAAAAGACCAGGCCAGTTCACTTTACCCTCCCCCATGGTCCAAGGCAGAGGGAGTATGTGGTGGCTTGCCTCCATAGCCAGAATAGCCACTCTAGGAGCCACCCATGTGAATCCTTACCCATGCACTCCACCTGAGTGGGTGCTCTGTGGCACTGCCGCTCAGCAGCCATGGATACACGCACACCCCTCCTGCCATCGCCTTGCTCATTTAAAAACACCCACAAGGCACATACAGTGAGAAGGCTTCAAAACCTTTCTATCGGAGTTTTTGGCTGCAATGAGGCTAGACTATTGCAATGTACTCTAAGAGAGGCTTCACCCTTGAAGACTAGGGGCTGCAGCTGGTGCAAAGCACAGCCATCTGCCTTCTGATGGTGGAGGGGAAGGTAGAAGAGAGTCACTGGGAGCACATTACACCAGTGCTTCATAGGGATGTGCGAACATGGTTTGGAAGTTCGGATTTCAGCCTGAACTCGGCCTATTCGGATGACCGAATCCGAACACGAACTGACCAAACCGAACTAGATTCCAAACGTTGAAACAACCGAACAGTTTGGTGAGTTTGGATGACGTTCGGGTGAGTTCGGGTGGCAAAAACATGTCACTGGAAGGCAAAACATGACAGGGAGGGGGAGTCAGCTGTGGAGCAGACTTCCAGGCACCAGGGGTGGAGAGGCTTGGAGTAGCAGCTAGTCTGCCCAATCACCATCCCTTTTCGCCTCAGACCACTGGCTTCGCAGTCTGTGATTGGCCACAGGCTAGGCTGCACGGAGCCAATGGGGCTTGCGGTGAGGCGGGCACAGCAAGAAACAAACTGATTGCCTCCCCCCTTCCCAACACCTTCTCAGCTAGTCACTGTTCCTGAACAGCAGACATTTCAGAAGGCTCCCTCTCCCAGCAGTTTTTGTTCCTTCCTATTCCTTAATCCATTGCCATTCTTCTCCTGTTTCACCCATCCAACCCATTTACATCCATATTATCATTTATTTAGATTATATTAGATAGATTTAGCTGTTATTTTTATATTTTACCCATCCCTGTGTTCTCTCTCCCTACCCTCCATTGAATCCATTCCCTTCCCTCTCCCTCCATATTCCATCCCTCATTCCCTTCCTCTGTTTTTTGATTTATTAGAGTAGGATTAGATTGATTTAGGTTTTATTTCAGTTTTTGTACCCCTCCCTGTGTTGTTGTGAGCTGTCTGTGTCCCCCCGTCCCCTCCCCCCGCCATCCATGTGTAATATTGTATATTTATATAGAGAGAGAGATTATAGTAGTTAGGTAGGAGTTAGTTATTAGTTATTACAGTTAAGTTAGCTTAGTTATAGTTTATAGAGATCAGTGATTCAGTTTTAGAGTGTGTTTGTAGGACTAGGTGTTAGATATTCCAGTATTTAGTTCCATTTGTTTTATAATAGTTAGATAATTAATAGCAGTTAGATTTAGTCTAATACAGATATATATAATATTAGATAAAAAAATTGTTTTTATAAAATATTTGTGCATTCTTTTGGTGGGAGAAATGGAGAAGGGAGGTAGGAGATGGTGAGGCTGGTCTGCTGTCCACAAGCAAGGCAATGAGGCACGTGGCAGAGGTGGCAGGGGCCGTGCCAGCAGGCAGAAGCAGCAGCCCATCACCATGCCCCAAGCTGCGCAGGCCTGATTGTGGGTCTTCCTCTCCCAGCACTAGTGGCACTAGTGCTCCCAGTGGCACTTGGGGCCAGGGAGTTAGGCGTCGCCTCCTGGCAGTGTCCTCCACTGCCATGCAGGGCACTGCAATGTCTGCATTGCAGGCGGCTGAGGCTGTCTCATCTGTGGCTGCAGGTGCAGGCGACTCAGTGCCTGAAGCTCCTCAAGGGTCACTATTGTTCCCTGACTCCCCCATAATTATAGAGGCAATCCCCCAAAGCAGTCCAGGGCTGATGGATCTCAACCCGGCTGCTAGAGGCAGGACCCAATCCCCGGGCAATGGAAGAAGGGAGCATAGCAGCAGCAGCAGCAGCAGCTATAGGTGGGAGGGGGAGAATGCTGCTCAAAGTGGGAGCAGCATGGGGAGTCCAGCAGCCTCTGTCACTCTGTTTGCGGATGGGGACAGCGATGCAGAGATTTCTGTGGAGGAGGTCTCTGTATCTGGTGCTGCTGAGGTGATGGCTGTCCCTCAAGGAGCTGTGTTGCCAGTGCCACCTTGTCCTGCCCCTCCCAGGAATGTGTCACCCGGTGTGGGCCTGAAGGCAGGAGAGGCTAAAAAATCATGGGTCTGGGAGCATTTTAAGGTGCAGGCAAATGATTCGCGGGAGGTGCAGTGCACTTTGTGCAATAAGGTGGTGAAGCATGGGCAGGTGCTCACCAACCTGGGTACAACCGCCATGTCGAGGCACCTGAAATCATGCCACAGTGCTGCAATGCTAAGTGGGGACGCAGGGTCAGGGGATCATAGCGGGTTCCCAATCCAAGTGGCTAGTCATCTGTCTCCTTCATTGGGGAACCATCCTGCTCCAGCAGCTGCGTCTAGCAGCAGGAGCAGTATCGCTGCTAGGGAGGAGCAGCAGCCTCACCAGCAACGTCAGCCCACAATGGAGGAGCTGGGATGGGGGCAGCTGCCAAGGCCATCAGCAGCTGGAGGGCGGTGTGGCTTTCAAGAGAAAGCCATGCGCCTGTTGAGTGAGATGATCACTGTCAATGGCCAGCCCATCTCCATTGTCAGGGACACTGGGTTTAAGAGGCTGATGGGGTTCCTGGACCCACAGTTTAAGCTGCCATCCCACACCACCCTGAGTCGTACGGTGGTGCCACCCTGTATGGGGCTTTGAAGGAGCGAGTGAAGGAGCAGCTGGCAGGGGCTGGGGGTGCCACTGTCCATTTCACCACTGACCTGTGGTCCAGCTGGAATGTCCAGCACGCGTACCTGGTGGCAGGACCCAGAGTCGGCATTTGACAGTGGCATGAGGGGTCCTGAAGCAATGTATACATGGGCCCTGCTTCAGGTGGAAGTCATGGACTGTCCCCACACTGCCAGGAACATAGAGGCAGCCCTGAATGCTGTGGTGGGGGAGTGGGTTACGCCAGGTGCACCGTTCACCGCAGGGTGTGTGGTGACTGATAATGCGGCCAATATATTCAAGGCAGTCTTTGATGGGGGCTTCATGAGCATCCCTTGCACTGCACACACCCTCCACCTGGTGGTCAAGGACACTCTGGGCTTGGGGGATAAGGGGATTGGGGAAGGCACCTTTAGAGCCCTGATCCAGTGGGGAAGGGAGCTGGATGGGTTCTTTAATCGCAGTGTAAAGGGCAGCGAACTCCTCAGGGCCAAGCAGGGAGAGCAAGGCCACCCAGTGCACCAGGTGGTGCAGGATGTCTCCACCAGGTGGAATTCCACCTTCCTGATGCTTGAGCAGCTTGTGGAATGGAAAGCCGCCTTGCGTCAGATGCAATTGGACACAGACAGCGGGACTCCTCGAGGCTTCAATGGGGCAGAATAGGAGATTCTCTCCCAGACAGTCTTCGTTCTGTGACCATTCCTGGAAGTGACGGAGACCATCAGATCCTCCACGGTCACAATCAGCCAGGTGACCCCTCTGGTCCAGAGTCTCCACCTGAGTCTTGAGGGGATTCTGCTGGGGCAGGATTGCGGCCCTCGGGGCAAGAAGCTGGGGGCGGAGGCAGTTGGGCTGGCGTAGAAGCTCAAGACAGGCCTGAAGGCAAGATTTGATGAGCTCGTGCTGTGGGGGGAATATGTTTTGGGAACAATTCTGGACCCCAGGGTCAAGGGCAGCATGACATGCAAGTCATCCCTCTAAGGATGATCTTGTGGGGAGGGTCCGGAAGGCAGAGCAGGCTCTTGAGAGTACGCGGCAGCAGCAGCAGCAGCAGGATGCCCCTGGGGATGCTGGGAGCAGCCTACCCTTTCAGTCAGCGGGGTCTATCCCTGTCTCCAGGCCTAGCAGTAGAAGCAGCAGCAGCAGCAGCAGCAGGATTAGCAGCAGCAGCAGAACCCCTACTGCCAGACGCTCCTCAGCGCAGCCCACTCTGGGAAGCATGGGGCCCAGCACAAAAGAGCAGACAGTGAAAAGAAATGAAAGGGGGTTCAGCTGCTTTTCTGCACCCTGGTGAAGCAGGTCCCTTTCAATTTCCGGGATCAAGTGGAAATACTACTGTGTTTGAGAGGGTGGGGAATTACTCCTCTTTCTATTTCTAGTAATGACTCTTTTGTTCAATCAGATAAACCTTTTATTCAATAATAGCAACTCAATTTAACATACCAATTGTAAATGAAGCATTTGCACCTTTAACATATAATCTCTCACCTACCCTGACTACTTCAAATACATACAAAGCATATATTCTTACGTGATCAGAGGTCAACAGTCTGGTTCCAGAAGGAGGGTGGGCAGGGGACCCAAAAGCCTTGAGAGAGAGAGCCTAACTGTGGAGCAAGTTGCAGAACTTCCTAGGGAGAGGTCCCAAGAGGGCCAATCACCGAGTTTGTCAGTACCTGATAAGGGCTAGCAACCGAGTACCGTGAAAGGCAACTTCTCTGTCTAAAGTTAGCCTTTTTATTCAGTGACTGCTTTATGATTATCCAGAGTGCAGGGTTATAATATAAATTCTTTATTGTTTGCCGTCAGGCCATAACAAAATCCATAAAACCAACATAAAACTTGTGTATCCACAAAACATACATAAATGAGCAAAGATAATTATTGTCAAGTTATTACCACATGACCAAATCTTATTCCCCATTTTCTCCTCCATAACCCTATAATACCCTACATGACTCAGGAGTAACCTTCACAACCTCCCTGCAGGAGTTAGGCATCTACCACCACCACCCGCCCTCAACTAATCACTCCCCCCATCCTCAGGTCTTTTGGGCCTCCCTTGCTCTGATAAAGATTTGACAAAATTTAG